>BLKR01014836.1:80000-198570 GCA_011170035.1 Teleogryllus occipitalis | reverse complement strand
TAAAAAACTAAAGCACATCAGATACAACTTTTTCAGATAACCGTTTTTTATCAAGATTTAACGATAATCTTATTTACTCCCGCCTATTCTATAACCGGTCACTTTTTATCATTTACAAGTTTAGTCATTTCGAAAACCACTCATGAAAGAAAAGAGCAAAATATATATCTAAAGACATTTTATAAAAGCGTTCATTTCAATAATTTTTCAAAACACATTTTAGTAAGTTAAAGTCATCGTGCGAACAATTAGTTATTAAAATGCTGCGAGCTTCATGTTGCAACAGTTTGTATATTTCAATCCAATATTTTTAGGCACACGGCGTGCGGCAATTGTTTAATTCAATTTATTTTTTTTACCATTAAGCAAAAGCACCCACGAATGTTTTCACACAGATTGCATTGTACTTTTGAATAGATTTGCCAATGCTAATTAAATAGCAGATATTACGTTGTTCCGCAGAGTATAAAGCAAATAAACCGGAGTGATTTAAATAGATTTCGTATTATTTTAATGCACTTGTTAACGCGAGTTAATATATGCCGATGCCTGTTGTATCACTCGTTATTTTCATTATATTATTTCACAATGAAAATAATTGGTGTGATCTAATTCAGAAAATGTGAGAAATTTCAAAACTCTACAAAAATTGTATCTCGCTGGAAATCTATTTTCATATAATATAAGCTAGATTTAAAGTTACAAACGTGCATGGCAAATATGGTAAAAATGGTCAAAGTTGAGCCCTAACCCGAAATATTAATGTTTGTATACTTTATGAAATGAAATGGAAAATCGTGATGGGTGGGACGTGAAATATCAAAAAATATATATCAAAAGGAATGTTTGTGCTAGCATAGGAAACACTGAAAAATTGCAATTACGCAAATAATCATAAATTTATCAACTTCCACAACATCAGGTATCACATGAAAGTAAGTTAAGTTAAAAATTGCGAAAAACATTAAATCTTAACAAAGTGAAAGCTCAAATACAAATGAAAACCTAAAATCTAAAACAGTCATTAACATTCCCACTCTTTTCACCTATGCCTGAAATGTTTAGGCATTATGTTTTTCAGACACTAGTTCAGAGGGTGTTGACAAAAACTGAACAATAATATGATTATGTCAGATGAAAAATAATAGTGGCGCAGAATGGCAATTCTGTAGTGGTAAGAACGGCAATACAGGAAAATAGTGGTAAGACCGGCAATACAGGAAAATAGGTAAGAATAGCAATACAGGAAAATATTGGTAAGAATGGCAATACAGGAAAATATTGGTAAGAATGGGAATACTTTCTCGAACTTGTTAGTTTTGTATTCTCTGTTTTGTAGTCTCGGCTACTGTAACGTAGTCATCTGATCCTGCCTAGCAACATGGCATAATTGGGAAAAGACCCGAAAAAAGCATTACTCTTTTGAGAGGTTGAGTAGACTAGGTTCTCAGATTAAAAAGGTTCTCAGATTTCTTGAGAGATGGATTGGTTATTGTATGATAAAATTTCAATGAATAATGGAATGTCTCAATAAATTTGAGATAATTCAGAAGGAAATGCAAGAAGAGTAAATTGACATAAATATGCTATTTGTCGAGAAAACATTATTTCTCAAGAGCGATTAGAGAAGTTGGCGGCTAGTCCACTGGGCATTCAATAGGTAACTTTCAGAAGATTAAGATATTTGCTAGCTTATTGGTTTAGCCTCGCCCTCTTACCATCTGGCATCAGCTCCTAAAATAACTACCAGAGATTGCGCCGTCATCTACCACTCCTACCGTTTCCCTGGGGTCACTTATAGCGTTTTCCATCGGTTTTACTGAAACCCACCCTAGTGCTGGGCAAAAATGTCATTGTTCCGCAACAATGCTGCCCCACACGCGTGAAGGGCAGCCACGATTGAAACGGATTCCGGGACTGAGTCAGTGCGTGAGCGCTACACAGTGAGGTTATAGACAGCCGTTCTTGGTCTGTCTCACTGATGAAACTCGAAAAATAATAAATTTGAATTATGATTGTTGTTATAATTTTTATGAAGTATTTTGGTAATTTTTACTTCTTAATTCATAAATTATTAACGTGTAACTTAATTTATAAATTATTTCTTTATTTAAAAACTACGAAAACTTCCAATGCGTATGTGTCGAAATTTCATTTTTTCAGATTTGTCAATTATCGCTATAGTACACAAGATTTTGAACTGAAAGGCTTCTGCAAAATTGTTTGGTTATTGAAAACCATAAAAATATTAACACGAGCATGTCCGCTGGTATATGTATGGGCATGCGAGAAACATTTCTTGGCACATATATTTGAATTATTTTGTAAGAGACACAATTTTTATTTTCACTTTATTAGAGATTCTAAATTGAGACGTACGTACACCTTGCTTTCTAAATTGCACTATATTCGTTAACATGAAGTTATTTAAGGTTAAAATTTAGGAAAACGCAAACTTTTTTTCCGAACTTCGCGAGTCACAAAAATTATTTTAAGACATTTCTTGCAAACCATAATATACTCCATCATTCGAAGTATCCCTGCGTGACAGATGATCCTCAATTGCCCACACAATTTCATCACGAATCCAAATCAGCATGGATAACTTCCGCACCTAACTGTGGGTGCACTGGACTGCACTGACGAGCTCGTCAGCGCAGGTTAGGGCGCCCCGAGTGCGCCCTGGATCCGAGTCATTGTGCGAATGGAACATGCGCATCTTTGCACTGGTGCGCCCTAGCGGGCGAATGAAACACGAAAGCTGCTCTGTGTCCTGGGTGCGCACCAGTGCGGCGAATGGAAAACGCTATTAGAGAAAAGAGCACCTTCGTGCTTATCGAACATTGCACAGGTCTATCTCGGATCTGCACCTTTACATTGTTCAAGGTATCCCTTGGTCTCACCTTAGTGCTTGTACCATTGTTTTGGATGAACGGAGCCAGTTTCTCAATTACACACACATATTACACAAAGTTGTATATCAAACCAAGAGATTATGAAAGGATTAGGGTAAAGATGTAATACCCGAGGGATTCTGAATACCTCCCACGCCACGAACACAACTTAAATCATTCCTGTCTCATGCAGGTTTCGAAGCCACAGCATTAGCGAAGCCACTTATCCAAAGTCCGTGACACTTGAGACTGAATCTCTTGACAGTACCTTTTGTAAAGGTGTTAAGGTAGTGTAACTAAATAATAATTTGTTAAATTAACAATATAATTTACACTGTCCTTCTGATGCATACGAGATCTCTAATGGGCTGAATGAATGAACCGAAGTAGCTCTGAGAAGGAACTCTGGACCTTTCCTCCTCTCGTGTGTTAATCTGACATACTTTCCAGCGCTCCGACGTTTTTAATGGGACGTTATGGCAGAAGGAGCAGAATCTCCTCTCTTGCACTGCCACCTATTGACTTCTTTTTTAATCACACGTACGCCTCATGGGCGGCGAGACATGGGCAGGGTAATGGTCAGACTTGAGAAGCCAGTGTAATCTTACAACATAGGTTACTGATAGATCTGAATATCTTATGCCATTGCAAATTGAGGCATGTAATCTAGTTTGTAGTATGTTTCATTTGAAGACGTCGATGCATTACAATTCTTTCATCCTCTTAAGAAACACGCACCGCCTGTCACTAGCAACAATGTATGTAATGCCTGTAATGTTAATCTTTACATTATGGACGTTCATTATAGACATTTGCGAGTTTAAGCACTTTGTTACGCATATATTTTTTCGTAAGCGTTACAAATAATTTCTGGTTAATTTATGTTTATTAACGACATGAGAGATTTTTTAAAAATTACATATATTTAATCTGAAAAATCGAAAGAATACTTCAAATTGGCGTTTATGTCCTGTTTTTCAGTACAGTTAGCACTATCTCTAGAGTAAGTATAAAGAAAAATATGGGAGCAATTCAAAAGAAAATCATGTTTTTAAAATTGCCCATTTTTCACTCAAAATTACACAACAACTACAAGACATTAATTAAGGAACTAAATGTGAAAACAAATGTAATTTGAAAAAAATTCTATCTTCTGTAATATAATTGCCAAGAAGGTACAAAAAATTCAGACTTTTACAATTTTCAAAAATTCAGAGTTAATAGTGAAAATTGAACCTATGCTATATTCATAAGTATAATTTTTAGAAATGTAAAGAAAAAATTAGAAGCAATTCCTGATAAAATTTTGAAAATTTAACAGGACATTCATGTGAAGACCGCCCAAAAATGAAATAATTATTTTCAAAATGATAAGCATTGTGTCAAACCAGGGAGTTTAAAAATAACTTCAAAACAGTATTTCCGTTCATCTCAAAAACTATTTTCTGCAGTATTACATAGCTTTCTCTGTACTGTATGTTATACACGTACGTATACGAGAAAGTAATAGCAAGGAGAATGGATTTCGTGTAATTATAAAACATTGGAGAAAAAAATATCTGAAAACGTTCCATTAATGCAATTGCAGTATGCAATTGAGTAATATCACATACAGTTGGGAGAAATTGGGAGAAAAAAATGAGATTCACAGAAACACCTGGTATTTATAGAACTACCATAAAATTCGTGTGCAAACTTTTAGTAATCTAAAAAATACCATCCATTCTGCTCTTGAATTCCACTGTATCGGGAACTGCAAGCCGAAAAACGCGAAAAAAACACGCAGTTACATTATAGAAGCCAAATAAAGCAACTACGCACGTAAAATTACAATAGCTAGCTTTCGCCTGCAATCACAGGACCAGACCCCCGCACACGCCCTCATGCATATTAATTTTCTTTCGTATTCCCAACACATCAAGCTGCTGCGCTCCCAGAAGCAACGAGGCCCTCGCCGCTCTGGGCCGGAGCTTTCTAATTCAACATGGTTTCTCGAAGCTCCTTAATTGTGTTTCACTTCGCTTAACTACCTGCACCGCTCGCCTACCTCGCGGACTACTACACACTAAGCAAAAACATTGAAGGCGGTCAAATGCACAAAGTATTTACCAAATGTTCCGAGGCTAGGAGGTGATTCACTTTGAGCACGAAAACCCATTATTTAGCTTAAATTGACTATAAGCTCATAAGTTATTAGTTTCAATCCGACTAATAGCGTTTTATAATAAGATGGTTATAAACCAATCACGGGCACCTAAAATTGACACGTTCACATGTGAACTTTGTGTTACTCCAGACCTTCAACTGTTTTGGACAATAAATATTCCATTACGGAAACTGTAGTAATCAATTTAACATCTTAAACAACCCACCAAGAAATATGTTTCGCTATTTTTAACATTATATGCATACTATTTAATCCATTTATGGCTTTTATTTATTGAAAAAGTCTAATGGAATGCCATTTGTGGATGGATGGAACTTCTCAGACAAGCCCGCTCGTCGCCGACGTCGGCGTCGGGGACATGAACTTATCGATAAGCTTTAAACCACTAATGAAACTACTTATGAAAGGGTTGCTCTTTTAAATTCAAGGCCTTGGGGCAATAACAAGCTATGCCACATTTCTGATGAAATTGAGATATTAGTGTATTTCGACGCCCCATAGATGTATCTAGATGTTGGGTTTTTATTTTATAGATTCGTCGCAAGATGGCAGTGCAATTCATAAATAATGTTCTCAATCCCAATGTGTAGAATGAAATATCCAAACTTCTACTTTCCTTTTTCTAAAAATACATAGAGTGTCTTAACGTGTTAGTGCCTCGAGGTCTTCGATTCAATTTCGTAGTCCCCATACATTTTGGGGTTATTTCATTGTCAAATTCAAACTGCTACGGAAATCTTCTTTAAAACATAACTTTTTTGATACTTTAATGAAACTAAATCTGGTCTGTGTATTTCTGATCTACGAGTGGCATAATTAAACCACATCATTCAATAGCTATGTTTGTGCTTATTACGTGATTGCCGTTACAAATCTGCTTCCAGCATTCTATCAATTGATTACGTTCAATAGATCATTTTTGTGGCGTGGAGCAAATTGCAATGCTGTATTCATACCACGAAGATACGCTTACGTATATCTAATGTAAGGGTTCCAAATATGCTTTAAATCACCAACCGAGGAGTCATTTAAAACTGCAGCATATATCAACTTACCAAATATTATGCATTAATTAAATACGTTACTCCTGGGCGGCATTTACAAATGTAAATTATCTTCCACTTATTGTATTATAGTATTTGCGATTATCGAATACAAAAATTAATATTGAAATTTTCCTTTAAATTAATCTAATTTTTTCAGTGTTTATAAGAATCGAACATTCAGTAATTCGTAGTAAATAGCTGCTTTTTATCTCTCTTTTTATCAAGATGAAAAAATAAAAAGGTCAAAAGAATAAATTAATATAAATGAAGGGTTGGGTCGAATTCTTGCATTCAAATGTAAACTCAATATTCGTGCTACTAACTCAAAAAACTTTCATTCAGACTCACCCTTGGGCATTCAATCTCGAGTATGGGATGAAACTCTGTCACTCACCTGAAAACACAAAATGGTTTGAATTTTTCTATACACATCTTTACAATACTACGTATTTCTACAATACATTGCGCACATTCAAGTTGTAATTATGAAAAGCGAGCTTATTTTACATTCAGGGTGTAAAAAATTAACACAAATAAGTAATATTTTACCTTGCATCGTCTTTCTTACCTTGTTGAAATTAAACTAGTCAAAAGTTAATCTTGCTAAAGAAACGTTAAGTGAAATTCGTACAGGCACACACATTTTTAACCGTTTTGACGTTAAATAAATAAAATATAATAAAATAAAATAAACAAGCTAATGAATAAATAAGTAAATAAATAAATAAATCGTTCCAATTCATGTAGCCCTGAAAGAGACCGTGTGTTACACAACGGAGTTACCAGTAATACGCTGTCACCGTTCTAGCTCAGGTACCGGGATTCAAATTCCGAAGGATCCTTCTGGAATTAAAAGTGGACAAAAAATGCACGGTAGGATTCCTCCTCCAGGTATCTCCCCAAGCTGCAGGAATCTCCAGGTATCTCCCCGCATCAGCCGGAACAAATAGTGTAGAGCAATAGGGTAGTACAGTGCATGAAAGTACTATGGGGAAAGAATAAGACAAAGAAGTGGAGAAAAATCGTGCGCGGTCCGTGGCCGTTTTGTTAGGGTACTGCTCCCGCATTCGCCTGGTGTTGATCGGAGAAACCACCAAAAGAAACTACCGATCATAGCAAGCGGCCGCTAGAATTATCTTCCAGACAGCAGCTGAATTCGACCAAGCTATGTTGCAAATTTTTATGTTTGATGAGTACTTGGCATGTGTTTTTAGGCAGCATTTGAAATTTGTGAGAATAATTTGATAATAAATCGATTACAAGTTTAAAAAAATTGTTGGTGGCGGAAATCTTCGACCATCGACACTCGAACCCTAGGACCTTCCGGTCAGAGTCGCAGCTGAGACAGCATCAATGCAACCTCGAATCTCATTCGGTATTTGTCTCGACTTCGAGTCTTATCAGAGTTGCAACAATCAACATCACACCAACTTTACGCAGCAATAGTCCTCCCATAAAAAGTCAACAATATGTAATCCCCCACTTTATCATTCGCACTACTTCAATATATGTTTAATGGGAGGTGGCCGTAGCCACCCCCATCGCATATTTTCTTCTGAAAATGCTCGCTCCTAACAACTCAAAAGCCATATGGCTGAGCGTTATATAATCAGCTCACTCTGTTAAATAAATAAATTTAAAAAAAAACTTTACGCAGTTTCGGGGTCACAAGAAATCTGCTACTTTAAGGTTCGGACTGGAGTACAATGACTGACTCCACTTATCACGCCATGCGATAAGACAGATCGTCCAACAACGAACGTTGTCCTTACGAGAGAAAAATTAACTTGTCGAGTTCTTCCCAACCCAAAATGGCCGCGTGGGCGCCGCGGGCGATCGCGGGGTCGAGGGCGCGGAGGTGAGAGGCGGGCGCCGACCGGGCGGCCGGGGATTAATCCCAGGCGAGGGCAAACAGATTAATTTTCCTCCAGGCGTTGAAAGCCCCGGGGCGGGGGAGGGGCTGGAGGCAGGCCCAGGGGATCGCACGGGCGGGGGGAAGGCGGGGCACCGGAGGGGAGGGAGTGGACGGTAGCGGGCCGCAGCGGGGGCAGAGGGAGAGGGTGAGTGAAGGCCCAAGGGAGGAACGGGGGGACAGTGTTTAGAGGAAGGGACGGTGAGTGATGAGGTGCGGTGGGTGGGAGGGGCGGGGAAGGCGGGGTGAGACGCCAAGTGCAGGGCACTCTGCCTTGACCGCCGCGCCGGGGAGATTACGGTACCCGACACCTTAGACTCGGAAGGAAATCCGGTCGGTTAACGAGGTGTGCTGATATTGTCGAAACACCGCGGTAATCCTACAATCTAAAACTCGCGAAACAACTATTCAGAAGTTTATATCACGTTTATCATATCTGAGTGGCACTTCACACACATATTGAATTGCTGTGAATCGGCACGTCTGGCGCAATTCATGGCGTAGTTACATCGTCTGGCGCAATTCCATATTTTTTGTATCTGCTGAACACTAGAATAGGATGAACTTTCTTTGAATCAGGGACAATATTTTGAAAATTGCATAAGTATAACTTCGTTATGTTATGAGATTTACTGTATAATAGTCCATAAACGTTTAAGAAGTTATAGCATAAAAGTATTGCATAAAAAATTACAAACCTAAGAAATTATTCAGATAGTTAATCGCCTCGGTACCTTGGTGATAAAGACATCGTGAACCAAAGCTCTC
Organism: Teleogryllus occipitalis; assembly: GCA_011170035.1. NCBI lineage: Eukaryota > Metazoa > Arthropoda > Insecta > Orthoptera > Gryllidae > Teleogryllus > Teleogryllus occipitalis. The sequence goes on along the minus strand of BLKR01014836.1, from coordinate 189,783 downwards.
GGATTCGATTCCCAGACAGAGGTGTCTAATGCTCTGAATGTGTAATATTTTTTTTGTCGCTGCGTATGTTTATGTTTCTCCATTAGTCACAGTTCGGCATCTTCTGGTCCACTATTCGAAGCAATTCAGAGGTCGCCGCATCTCGGCCAACTACAGGGACAGGAACTATTTTTTCGTATTCTTCAACGTCATATTGGAAAAAATGCTTTAAAGAGTTTAATCGTCTAATGCGCGTTTAGGTGAGTTTTAAGGCACTTGCAATTTGATCATTAACTCATTAAATTCTTCTCGAATTGACGAGCTTTATTTTTGTGTCAATTTTACCAGATAAAACAGCAATCAAGAAAGAAAGAAAGGAAGAAATCAGAAATAGGCACCCTGCAAATGTGCTATATTTCCTTTTAGACATTCCCATATCTTGTGTCATCAGAATTAATTCATATTCATTAGCATTGATTAGTTTATGGTGTGTGTGTGTGTCTAATGTGTAATGGTATGCGTGTTTATGGTGAACGTGTCTAATGGTAATTAATAAAAGGGCGAGAGAGGTGCAAAGATGACATGTATGTTAAAATTACTTCAGTATCGACTGAACTCAAATGAAACGCTTTGGAAGCCAATATTATTATCATAGCCAACTATTGCGTCACTGATTTATCGAGAACATATTGCTATTAGACATCACATAGATATTTAATCCTCATCAATTTATAATCCAGTTATTAGCGCCAGTGTTTTAATTGCCCCAGAGAAATATATTTCCACTCGTTATATTATTATTATTATTATTATTATTATTATTATTATTATTATTATTATTATTATTATTATTATTATTATTACTCGATACAGGAATGACAAAAACCTGGAATTATTACTATGCTCGTGAGTGCATTTCGATCTAAAAAAAATTCGATTTTGAAATTGGCCATAAATGTTTTTTGGATGAAGAAGAGAAATAAAAATTATTAAATACTAAAAATAAACGATGGTGCAAATAGATCACATAGTTAGTATGCGAGATTGAGCGAGATTAAGTTACGTTAGAAACGTATTCAACAAATACTCAAAATATTTCTTCTACGTACATAAAAATTCAATACATTTTACATCATCGGACAATAAATATGATTTTTTTTCTTTTTTGGTACGAAAATATTCAAAGATCACACGTAGTATCATATGGCCGGGTAAATTTCAATATTTTACACTACAAATCCAAAGAAACGTTGCGAAGCAACAGACAAGGTTCGATCAAAACATCGTAACGAGATTCGATAAAAAAAAATTGCAGCATAACCAGAAACAACAAACATCTAGTGATAGAGGTAGTTCTAGCCTCAAAAAGCAATTCGAACAAAAATGCTGGAGTGGGACCTCATACATCTGGTCCTCTGGCAAAACTCCGTATTCCACATGGGGCTCTCATGAATTAAAAAAAAAAAGAAGTACGCCCACTCGAATTCGCTGAACTCTGACCCCGTGGGTGGAAATGGGGGCGGGAGGTGGGGAATGCAGCTCGTGCGCAGAGCGTGACTCAGAAGCTAATTCAATGGGAGCGACAGCAGCTCCTCCATTTCACCGACCGCCACGGAAGCATACCCATAAAATTACAACGGCAGCGCTCTCGTGTAGCTCGTCGCAGGCGCTCCCGCAGCAAATCTACCCCGATGAATATGGATATCGCCCTATGATGGATACTCCCCCAGATCTTATGAATATTGAAATTTTTTAGCAAGGCGTCTCTGTTCCGAGAAAAAAAAAAAGGAGGGCGAAGGCTTATATTATTTGTTGTTGGTTCATTAACTGGAGTCTTCCGAGTTTGAGCGCGTTGAGACACCCGAGTTTGCATAATCACGTTATGAAACCAGCTGATCTCAAGTACTTTGCGCAAGTTCCTGAAGAGTTTGGTGCCGGAAGAGGAGAAGAATGTTTCGATTTTAATATCAATGAAACGAGCTTCCCATCACGCGGTGGAGGCAGCGAGAAGGGTCGGGAGAGGGATCAGAAGCGGATGGGCAAGCGACGCGGCAAGTGGCGGGCAGGAGACTGGCGATAGAATACGCGAAGGGAGGAACAGCAGAGGGAGAAATAGGCTGAATGGGGGGGCGGGGAGGCACGGGGCAGAGAGGAGAACTGAGATATAGGAGGGGCTGGGAGACGCGGATAAACAGGGAGACGAGATGATAGATAGGGAGGGATAGAGAGACACATAGAGGGACGGAGAGAGACAAGGAGGGAAGGGAAAGACGAAAGTGGTGAGGCGGCAGTCGGAGAGAATGAGAAGAAACCGAGAAAGGCAAGAAGAGAGTGTGAGGAGGGCAGAGACGACACTGACGCGGGACGGAGAGGGACGCGGGACGGAGAGGGACGCGGGACGGAGAGGGACGCGGGACGGAGAGGGACGCGGGACGGAGAGGGACGCAGAACGGAAAGGGACACTGGACGGACAGGGACGCAGGACGGACAGGGACGCAGGACGGACAGGGACGCAGGACGGACAGGGACACAGGACGGACAGGGACGCAGGACGGACAGGGACGCAGGACGAAGAGGATCGCCGAAAGGCGATGGGTGACTGTCGGTCGAAGAGGGGCGGAGAGGAACAGGGAGGGGCAGAGACAGACAGGGTGAGTTGGAAAGCGACGAGGAGCAGCGGGGAGAGACGGTGTGAGAGGGAGAGTAACTGGGGCTCGAGAGAGTGGGGAAAGGATTGTGAGAGACTGAAAGGGGCGCGGACAGAGCTAGTGAGTGGAGGATGGGAGGAGAGAAGCAGAATGGGACGAGGCGTGGCGGGGCGGGTGGTTGGGTGCGTGGTTCGCTGGGTTCCTGACCGAAGGGGTGGCTCAAGGCATCAACTGATGTCCCTGCTGTGCCTCTGACCGGGAGGTCCTAGACTCGAATTCCGACGGTGTTACGATTTTCGACATTATCTTGACAGCTAGGTCGAATTCAGTCGCTGTCTAGAGGAGAATTCTAGCGGCGCTCTGATCCGTAGTTTTCCGTGGTTTCTCCGATCAACAGGCGAATGCCGGAGCAGTACCCTAACAAACGGCCCACAGACGGCATGCGATCTTTGCTTCCTCTTTCTTGTCCTATCTTCACCTCTTACACACATTTACACTAACTTGCACTATATCAACGCATATACCGGGAGATCGGTCGGAAGCTTAGAGCTTATCCCGGTTGTGGAGGTGCCCCGCTGGCGGGAGATACCAAATTGGGGAAAACCCCGCTAACCGACGGTAGGTCGGCGCCGGATCTCGCCATCCAGCGGGGAAAGATGACGAACGTCACCTCCGGAGGAGAAAACATGCTCTACACTTACAGAATTAATGACCTTGGCAGTTGACACGCCCAGAAAAACTAACCATCAATCAGTCAGGGTTCCTGAGTCGCCACGTAGACGCCTGTGGAGAGGGAGCTCGTACGTTCCCGCACACAAGTGCTAACATCTGGGTAGGGTGGTTAGTGGGAGTTTGAATGAATATAGGAAGTAAGGAAAACATTTGTTTCCTGGTACATCAAACCAGATCCTACATGTGCAAGTGTGGCGATGACCTGAATGTAATTTTATGCGTCTATTAGCAGACCTCACAAATTAGAAATTTACAACAAAATTATGCAAATAATTGCGTTTATTTCATTAATTATCTGTCTTCCAAATGTAATTTAACTGTTTCCCTTTTTTTAATTTGTTGCGTCTACAAATTAACACAACGCGTCTCCAAGCCCCTTAAGGGGTGTTGAGCGCTTTGCGCTGGGGAGTAATCCTCCATTAACTTGCATGGGAGTAATCCTCATTACCAGTAAGTCATGTCACGTCATGTCGCAGTCAGTTGTCAAGACCGCCAGGTAGCATCTCCGCGTACGCGCCTCCTGCTACGCACTCCTGCGTCACTACCCAGCGGCCAGAATTGAGACGGAATAAGGATAGGGGTAGGGTTTAGGACACTTCACAGGGTTTGGACTAGCCCTTGTGAAGTAGCCAAACTCGTTTTGTGGGAACAAATTTCACAGGAGTTTCGACGGGAATCGAACACGGACCTCCGTGGTGAAAGGCTAGCGATTTTGCTATCTGAATAGAAAGGGAAAACCACCCCTACGATTTTTTTAATTTCCCTTCTGCATTTAGATTAACGTGTAGAGACGATAAAACTAGAACTTTAACAGGAAATCAAAAACGAAGAAATGTAATTAAAAATAAATTGTACGGGGGAAATAAATGGAATAGAACTAATGAATGAAAATCGAGGAAACTTTGTAGCAATCTAAATTATTCTGTCAGAAGCAAAATGTACAACTTTCTGGTGTAAATGGAAACAGACAAGGAAAAAAATAATCACGAGGTTATGTGAACAAAAATAGAGGAGCAGTTAAGTACACCGAAATTAAAACATAAGTGAAAGTACTGAAAATTTGTTAGGATATTTAGCATAAAGGTGTTATGTCGTTAAGAGAGAAGCCAAGACAAACAAAAGAGAGTTGATTTAGTGAATTCATTGAAAATCTCTGTGTAGAATGAATCTTCAAATACTGCTTCCCAATCTCTTTACAATTTCATCCAATTATCCATTTTAAAACCTATTTTATTATGCATGATATGCAACATAAATTCTTTGTCGAACTGATAGAAGGAAATCAATAAGGATAAAATCGAAAGCAATTAGCGGAAATATTGAAATAAGTTCTAAAATAATTTGTAATCCATAATTGAATGTATGATGTACTAAATCACTTTCACCACTTGAATTGAAAAAACATATCGTATGTGACCCTCCAGTTCTCTCTAAGAAACCAACTTCTCTAAAAACTTAACTTTTTAAATATTTTATGGAGCCAGTAATGACACAATCGATCACATCAATACAAGTCAAATTCATTTACATAATACATTTTTCGCAAGTTGCATTCTGCATACACGTATAATACCGTTTGATAATGTGTAATAATATGCAGAATATTCTAACCAGTACAATACTGTGTAATATATAATCTTACAGTGCATTGAAACATTTTTAATACAAGGTCATGTGACTTCTTTCATGACAATTTTTAACCTGAAAACGTAGTACATTGTCATTTCCACTAAAAGGGAGAAGAAAAATCAATCAGAAATCTCAAGACTCTGTAATAGAATTTTGGTATACGAAAAAGAAAGCAAATGTGTTTAGCTTTATTCTCTACTATTTCGTGCAGCACGCTACATTTTCCGTGCATGGGAGGGTTATGTATTATTTATGAATCTATGTTTCCACTTTTCCCCTCTTATTCGTCAATAACAAAGGGCAAAAATTACTTCAGTATACATTTATGAAAGGGAAGAGAATGAAAAAGTTTTCCTCAAACTATGATTCGATAATCATCAAAGGAACGAATCATAAATCATTTTGAAGAAAACTGTTTCTAAATAAATTAGCTTAGCCAACACACCTCTTTCTTAATATTAAACGCTCTGTTACAATCTGCTACAACCATTCTAAAAAATGCAGCACTTAATTACAAAGATTCAAAACATTCCCTTAACTCGTATAAATTCGACCCTCGCTACCTCATCTTCAATACGAACTCTTATTTACACGTATAAATATAATGTGAACGGATGCTGCCAAAATATGGAGGGTGTAGCATATGAGATTAAAAATCAAAATTTTTTCTCGGAGGGGTGTAATATTGTAGGAGAGAATATATTACACTTACGTAAACATTATGCAAAAAAAAAATCCTGAAGCTTTCGTACAATTCTAGATTAAATTGTATTCAATTTTCTCCTGAAATTTGTTGCTTCGATTTCACACTTACGTTTCAGAGAGCATGTGTATCGATTAGAGTGGGCGTTACTTGGCCAGGATTGAATTCTTCATTCCTCTATTTAAACTGTAAAATGATGAGAGATACAAATTTTAGGGGAGGTATTCACGCGAGCGTTGTGTTTTAAGCATATTTCTATATACAACTTTTTTCATTCTTAGAATCAAAGATTTTTGGGTATCCCAATTCAGACCTACAATTTTATCTACAAAGCTTTCGGCGAAGACTCGCAACTACTTACATTAAATGTCCTGTTCTTAATAAAATTACTATATAAACCTCTTTATATAACTTCCCCTGTATATTTTAATTTTTATATTTATAATCCAGTTGTACTAACGAAACTATGAGGATGCAAATACCTTCGATGATAATAGCAATATTCTAACAACAGTAGCCAGCTCCAGCTACATTTAAATAAAATTTAAAAAACTTAATAACATGCTATGAATTGTGGATGGTGTAATAGTATATACCAAGGATGACTGGAATATGCAGGTCAAGAAGATATCTAGTAGAATTAATGTACAGTTAATTGACTCAGGCCTACGTAATCTAATTAATGCAAGAACAAGAAAAAACAAAATTAATATTCAATTAAACTATCCTGCAAACATACGTTTTTATAAAACGCTGTAGGCTACTATTCACACGCAACGGTCATAGATCAGGATCAGTAACTCGGCGAATTAGGAATAGAGTAACTCCAGCGAACCAGCGAATTTGTCACTCGTGAACTAACTAGTTGATGTTGACCATTCATAGCTACAGATGTTAGCTTGTTAAACCAGGCATGTTTCCGCAGAACAATTGTAAACACACGTTGCTATTAACTGATAACCAGCACTGATAACGGACAAGGAGAATGTGCCGTCTCAGATTCGTCTTGCAGCATTTCTGATACAAAAAAAAGCTTCGAGCGGCGAAGTAGCCATTGTAGAATTTTTAATTCTTTATGTTATCCGAGCGCCAATGAAAAAGTTTTCAACATGTCAATCGAGTTCTGTTGAGGGCCCCTGCACATGAAGACACTCCGCAACGCTTCCGAGTGAGGCTGGACATCAATTGATGTCGGTGACCTGCCTTTGACCGGAAGGTCCTAGGGATCGAGTCCCGACGGTGGCAGGATTTACGACATTTGGTAGATACCTAGATCCTATTCAGCTGTTATTTGGAGAATAATTCTAGCGGCTGGCTGCTCTGATCGGTAGTTTCCCATGGTTTCTCCAACCAACATCAGATGAATGCCGAGTCAACACACTAACAAACGGTCAACGGAGCACTTGCGATCTTTCCTTCATCATCCTTGTCCTATCCTCACCCTTTGCTTATAGCAATTACTTGCACCACACTACCAAAAATACCGGGAGACCAGTCGAACTTACAACTTATCCTGGTAGGGACGATGACCTAATGTGGAAGATACTTAGAGGGATAAATGTCCAGTAAGCCGACGTGCAGGTTGGCGCTGTATCTCAATACCCAGCGGGGGAGGAACACCGCCAACTCCCGGTATTAAAATATTCACTACACTAATAGGACTAATGACCATAGCAGTTGACGTGTATGGAAACAAATTCATCAATCTAGATTAGATACCGATTCTCACAGGTGTTCCAATTTCCGCTTACACTCCCCTGTCCCTTTCCCTGTTCTTCTTTTTCCTGCTCCTCCTTTCGTTACTTCTTCAATTTATTCTCTAAATCCATCCCCGTCCCTCCCTATCTCTCTCTTTCCCCTCCTCTCTCTCTCGCTCTTTCCCCTCCTCTCTCTCTCGCGCGCGCTCTTTCCCCTCCTCTCTCTCTCGCGCGCGCTCTTTCCCCTCCTCTCTCTCTCGCGCGCGCTCTTTCCCCTCCTCTCTCTCTCTTTCCCCTCCTCTCTCTTTCCCCTCCTCTCTCTCTTTCCCCCCTCCTTCTCTTTCCCCCTCTCTCCACCTACCCATCACCAGTTGTGCAATCGTCACCATTCGTCAGCTTCCTAGAGAGAGTTGCCGACCACCATCTTGGTGTTTTCTAAGTGAACAGCCCCGAGATTTCGTCTTTAAAACTTCCAGAGCACTTTCTTATCTTCCCGTTAGTAGAGGCATTCCCTTCAATTCCAAGTCTTTCGGAAGCTCTCAACATTTTCATATCCACCGAAAACACTGCATTGCGGAAATCTGAAGCACCCCTGCCTCAAAAGTTCTTCGATAAGGCGATAAAGCCCGGCACTCAGCTGCTCTTTCCTCATTTTATGTCGCTTTAATTTGTCTCCTCTCCCTTCTTCCTAGAGAGCTTCAGCTAAATTCGGGCTTGACACCCGCGAACTCGCAGTACTGCAGAATTCTTTCGATGGCATGGGTGACGATCTCGGTCTTAAGGAAATTGGAAGAGGGAAGTGAATAAAGTATAGCACGCGGCTTATCACTCGTTATTTAAGTGCTATTGACAATGATCACCCTGGAAGGTGCATCAATGATCGTAGGAAAAGTTGGAATGGTCGTAGGAATCAATCTACGTAGGAAAAGTTTGATATTGCGCTATGTAAATTATTTCATTGACATCTATCTTGTCTTTGAGGTGCATCTCAAGTTTGTTTGTTTTTATGCTTGTTATACATTTTTCCTAAGTTAGTTTGGAAGTGCCGCACATTATTATATTTCCTAAGCAAGAAGGATTTCACTTATTTATTAATACTTAATTGTAAATCATGGAAGTACATTTACTAAAATGCCCTCAATATAGTTCTTTAGATTTAAGAGAGCATGAGACCCCCCACGCATTTGCATTGGATGATGTAAGTCGAGTCCCGCACGCCTGAAGAACCAGGAGATTCCGGACTCTAGTCCTCGTTTCAAGATCCGAGACAATCCCTTACGATGATTTAGCTACGCGGTACATCTAGTTTGGACTCAAATTTAGGACATATTCGTATACAAAGCTTCAATTACAAACTCGAAAGTATATCCGCCAACATATACGGTGTGTTGAACTAAATACGAAAATTCAGACGTTGGAGAAAAACCTGCCAACATTCTACAATATAGTATCTGTTAAATGTTTAAAAATTGTTTACTTAAATGACTTTAGCAGTTTTAATAACAAAATAATTTAAGATATAAATTAAATCTAAATAATTGAAGACTGTAGCAATACCAGGCTTCTTTCTCCCGCTTGCAGGTCTGATTACATTGTTCGCGCTTCGCCACGGGCAAGGGCGAAACCAGAAATTAATTATTTTGTTTCTCGCGACACAGAGGCACGGAGTCGCCGTCGTTTCTAGAGGCTGCTGCCAGGGGGGGGGGGGCGACGGACGATGAGACGGAGGTGAGAACGATAGGGGCGGTGGTATTGGACAAAGCGGAGGTGAAGTGAAAGAGAGAGTATTGAGGTGAAGTGAAAGAGAAAGTGAATACAGACAACGCCAGTGCAGATGAGAAGCGAAGGAACAGAACGAGAGAGGACATGGCGAACGGCATGCCAGTGGCGGAGGATGTAGAGGAGATTGTAAGGAGTACGAAGGGCGGGAAAGGGGAGCAGGAAAAAAGCACGGGGACAGGCAAGGGGGACAGGCAAGGGGGACAGGCAAGGGGGACAGGCAAGGGGGACAGGCAAGGGGGACAGGCAAGGGGGACAGGCAAGGGGAACAGGCAAGGGGAACAGGCAAGGGGAACAGGCAAGGGGAACAGGCAAGGAACAGGCAAGGAAATTGGAAAGCGCAAGGGGAGTTCGGTGGCAAGGGGAACAGGCAAGGAAATCAGGCAAGGGGAACAGCGGTAATGGCGCGCATGTGACGTGGTGCATGAAGGGGACAGGCAAGGTGTGGACTGAAGTGCTGGGACGGCGGAATGTTTTGGCGGACGGCAAGGACGGCGGATCTGCTAAGGGGTGGACTGTGGCGGCTGGGACTGCGGCGGGGACTGCCAAGGTGATTGCAGGCAAGGGGACAGGCAAGGGGGATGGGAAGGGGGACAGGCAAGGGGGATGGGAAGGGGGACAGGCAAGGGGGACAGGCAAGGGGGACAGGCAAGGCGGACAGGCAAGGCGGACAGGCAAGGCGGACAGGCAAGGCGGACAAGTACGGGGGACAAGTCGCGCGGAAAGGTCCATGGAAAGTTTTCATTGGAAACAGACGGGGAAATAGAACGGGGAAAGAGGGCACGAAAAGACGGGGGAAAGGACGGGAAAGGAGTGGAAAAGGAGAACAGGGAAAAGGGCGGAAAAAGAGGGTGGGAAAAAGAACGGAGGGGAAAACGAAAAAAAAGGGGTGGGAAAGAGAGCAAAGACTTGGATGGCTGCGGCGAGGTTTCGGGAGCGGCAAAGGCGTTGAAAACCGAGGGAGACGAGAGCGCACAAGTGGCGAGCGTGGTGGCTGCGAAGACGACTGGAACGAGAGCGAGGGCGACGTCGCGGACGGGGCTTTGGGCCAGAGGCAAGCAGGCGGCGGCGGCGGCGGCGGCAGCGACGGCCCAGCAGATAAGAGCCAAACGCCGGACGCGCGGCCGGCGAGCGCAGCCGCGCGCCAACTTTCGCAATTCCGGCTGCCATCGCGACTCCGCGCTCGGCGCTGCACGGCGCGGCCACCGCATCGAGATACACAGCGAGGATAGGCGCGGCGCGGCGCGGTGCGGAGCGGAGAGGGGGGGGCGAGATGGAATCAATATTGCAGAACAGAGGCCGTGTAACCTCCACCCGTTATATTGCTCGTGTTCTTTTCCACATCAACGGTCAGTGATCTCGCTTGGGGTGCAGGGAGAGAGGGTGGTCTTCGACACGGCAATGAGGAAAGACGATCATATTAACAGAGTAGAAATAAAAATAAAAACATGAAGTAAATTAAGCTACAGGCTTTACCCACTGAGAAAATAAAAGACCAAAATACAACAACTTTCAAATATTAAAATATTCTAAATTACATCTCATTCAAGTATGGGAAAACAAAGGAAATCATCGGCTTAACACAAGGTCAAGAGAATTCTTTAGTCAGTTCTAACAATATTGCATTTTGTTGTACGTACGACGAAATTTTGTTTAATTGGAAAGTAAATGCACAGTAATATTAACTTCACTGATATCATTTTCGTAATTTTGCAAGATCAATATAATGCACTATGATCATTATTACGTAAATCTCTTTTTTCGAAGCCATCTACTTTGTGTGGCAAATTTATGCGAAGGATTTTCACAAAACCTTTGTTATTATCCCTTTTTTCTGTAATTTTTAATTATTTCTGGTTCAGTACCCTATGAATACCGCGAATAGTTTCACCGTCCCATTATTTTCCTACTGTCATTGTGTATTAAGTTTATTTCTGGTCGGAATTACCAATAACTGAGCGGCTACAAAAAGAAAACCGCGAAATTAATTTTTTTCTTGGAAGGCTACCTTTTTCACACAGAAAGGTTTTATTCTTAAGAGTGCCCATTAAAGTTGCGAAATTAAAACTCGTCAAGCTAAATTATTCCAACATTTCGAGAATATTAAGAAATAAACCGAAGGAAAACAATAACGAGGAGAATATTTCGACGAATCTTCGATATAAACTCATTAGCATTGGAAAATGACTTTCAGTCTTCAAGCCACAGTGACGACCACAAAAATATTTTGCGGCGATTAAGGGGTATTTCTGTATGGACTACGAATTAAACTGATCCTCCAAGAAACAATTAAAGCAACAAGAGAAAATTAAAGATTTGTTTGCGTCAGACCGCAATGTGCGTCATAATAGACTCAGAAGAGAATAAAGAAGACATCAAAGTCGTCTTTAAGATCAGGGGAGACCAAACGAAATCCCATTCAGATATAGCCAAAAACAATTAACTTCAGTTTCGTTTAATTTTACTGCAAGAAGCTACCTAATTCAACACACAACAGACCTGAAGAATGTGAAGAAATTGCTGAAAAAAACAAGTGATCACGGACAGAATGACGATTTTAGAGGTAAACTGTAAGCGACATCTGAAAGATACCCTTGATTCCCCCGAAGAAGCAAGACAATAGACTGGCGAGCGTTTAACCAAGATAGCAAGTCTGAAAGGAGGTGATCGTTGCGAAAAACATCTGAGTAATTATTCATACAGACAAATGTGGCGACGGATGTAGAGGAGGTTGCAAGGAATAAGAAGGGCGGAAAAGGAGAGTGGGAAAAGAGGATGGGAAAAAATGGCGGGGAAGAGAGACGGAAAAAAGGACGAGGTAAAGTACGCGGAAAGAATGGGGAAAAGGACGGGATAAAAGCCCGCAATGATAACAAAGAAAATGGGAAAAACATTATTGCCACTCGCGAAGTTTTAGGAATGGCAATTTAGAGAAGTACAGGATTATCAAAATTTTACAAACATTGTCCGTTCAAAATCATAATCTGTTATATAATGAAACATTTACCAGTATTTTGCTATGTGTTATTATTACAGAATTCTCCGAAAAATGAATAAAATTAAAATTTAATTCAGAACTTAAATCTGGATTTCCACGCTTCAACATTTATACTGCTCTCAGACTTAATTTAAATTGCCCCGCATTCTTTATTCACAATTTAATTGAAAGAAGCGTTTTCAACATGAACCCTTGCAAATAGCCGTGCAATCCTAATTGGTATTAATCTATTAAAGTTCGATACGTCCTAGCTGATACATTCCACAATGTAAAAGATAGTCAGTAGGTAACCTGATCGCCCAGCAAACGTTTACTGAATGCTACAAACGCAATGCAATGGAAACTCCCGCCGCCGGGATCAGAGATTCAAATTTACGACGGCAATTACACATCGACAAATACACGTGAGCGAAATATGCAACCCTATCCTAGAATATTATCATCAGCGAAGACTCACTGCGGTTGGAAACCGGATGGTCAGGAGTGTAACTGAACACTCATTTCTTTGTTCTGCAGTTGACTATAATGTGCAACGCGTGTAAATAATTTTATTACACACTACCCAAACTAATCGCGGATTCGGTGGTATAACGGTCAGCGTACCGGATTGTTGTACCCGAGTTTGCGGGTTCAAACCCGATCGAAGCCGTGGACTTTTAAGGGCGAAACAATCCTTCGTACGCCTTCCTTCAGAGGGGAAGTAAAGCCGGATGTCCCATGTAGTAGATTTACTGCATGTAAAAGATCCTCAAGCCCAAAAGAAGCCTCTGAGCAAAATTGATATCCGCCTGTTTCGTCGCCCAAGATAATACCTCCTTTCTCCGCTAGGTGGTGAAAGGAGCGTAGTGAAATTTACGTGGTTAGACGGAAGAGCGGGAATCAATTTACTGTCCTATATGAAAAACTACCGAAATACTACTTTTAAAAAAATACACCTTCGCAATCCTTTCAACCTGTATCAGCGACACCCTGTATGTCCGGACGGAATTCTCGTTTAACCATTTAACGCTTGAAACTTCATTTTATAACCCCACCGTTTTAGACATTTTACGAGAGCCTGACATCTTAAAGTTTGCCGAGCCCCGAGGAGAAGATTAGGTGGTAAATAAAGGAAGCGCGCTGCGCTCAATCCCCGCGAAATAATCGACGAGGAGCGAAGCGAACGGCGAGCCTTCCCCAGCCCGCTCCAGAAATTCAATTATTTCGGTCGATTCATTGCGCTTGCTCCTTTGGCTGCCAAAGGGCCCGGAACACCCCGCACTTCCTTTGGAAGCAGGTTTTCGCGTTCCGATTTGATTGTGCTCGAGAAGTGTTCTGTGCAGCGATGGCAAAAAATAGATGTTTTTAAATCATCAATGTATCCGAGCATTCCTGTACATTCAATGATATCTGGAAACATGTTGAAATCTTAATGAAAGACAGATGGAACAGCAAGTGGTCCATGCTCAAAGCCAGTGAACCCCATAAACAAATAGGAAATTTCTTCAATTTAAAAACAAGTGCTGAATTAAAAAGAAAAGAACAAGTAGCAATATCTAGAATCCGAACTGGACACTGCAAATTGAGTCATATCCACTTATTTAACAAAACCCCTCCTCCCACCTGCAACCACTGTCACAACTCCACTCTTCTTCATTTAAACCATGTAATTAACCACTGCCATCATTACAACACACTTAAACAACAAATTCTGCAGAATGACTCATTTACCTTAATTTTGGAATCCCCTAAATACCAAGAAAAAATCCTTAATTTTTGCAATAAAATTCAAATATTTCCTGATATACAATAGTTATTAACTATTTTCAACAATTTAAGAAACCATGTCAATTTTTGTTATTACTGTAACTAAAACAACCAAATGTATTATTTAATTGTCGCTAATGATCGCTGTTGATGCGACAATAAATAAACTAAAAAAATGCATCCGAGCAGAAACATCGATTTTTAACATTGATGTTTTGCTTTCGATATTCTCTTCAGATCGATATATTTGGACAGAAACATCGATGTTTTCAAGAAAATTGTCTTCATATAAATAAAATGTCCAGTATCTACAGTATATTTGTGTATTGCTCGAAATTAAGAGCCATTGACAACTGTCATTATTTTTCAATCCCCAGGCGGCACGAAATCGTTTGCTATTAGCAATCTTTCTCCAGTGTTGTTACATTTGTTGATTATTTTGTACGTGGTAATACCGTGAAAATACAGTTCGCATCTTGCCTACATAGAACATTGATTAGAAAATTAAGATGACAGTCAAATTTAACAAATATCGACATATTATGTATCACATTAGAAGAGGGATATTTTACTTCGAAATGTATCATCATATTTAAAACATCTACATTTTAAACATCGATGTTTTAATCGATATCGAAAACCTATTGGTAATGTATCGAAGTACCGATGTTTTACTAAACTTTGCAATCACTTGTCGTGTGACAGAAAGATTCATATTTCGAAGCAGACCGACGCCAGCAAACAGAAATGAGAAGTCATCGCCACGAAGTTGGAATATGTATGTTGTAGAGTAAAATAATCACAAAGGTATCTTGTAGAGAAATTTTTCATGAAAAATAATGCAAGCATAACAATATATTAGAATACTCCGCTTCTTCAATGATTCATTAGTCTGGCAATTAATGGAGGTTTCCACTATTCCCATTGCGGCAAAAGGGAAAAAGACTGATCTGTACACTCTGCCACACTCACACAGTAAAACAGCATATAGTTTAAAGACCAAAATTGCATGAGTGCAATAAAAAGTCTTACATTTATGAATCTACTTACGTTAGAGCTCGCTAAAACACAGGATAACAATAGATACGCACAGTTGAAATGTGACAGTTACGTTTACTAAAAAAAATATGGCTTTTTACCAACTAACACATTGTACGTTATAATGTTTCTTTGAGCAATGTTTCGCAATGCCCTAATTACTGGCGCTGTGTGTGCGTGTGTGTGTGTGTGTGTGTGTGTGTGTGTGTGTGTGTGTGTGTGTGTGTGTGTGTGTGTGTGTGTGTGTGTGTGTGTGTGTGTGTGTGTGTGTCTGCTTCAGCTGGGAAATGTCGCTAATTGAGTAAGTAGTCCGCTTTGCACAGAGCCAGCAAGCGGGCGTTGATTGGCGTCGCGTTCATATCAGCCACCGAGCGAGTTGCGACCGGCGGCGTCAGAGGTCATTAAAGGGTTTTTAAGCGAGGTGCTAACCGTACCGATCGCGCCTCACTTGGCGCGAACATCCCGTCCCTCCCTGCCTTCCTCCCCGCAACACCTACATTCCTCCCACCTACATTCCGTCCCTTCGTCCCCCCCCCACCCATCCGGCCTGCCCTCCCTCCCGTCCTCCCTCCCTCCCTCCCTCCCTCTCTCCAACACATGCCGTCTCTTCTACTCAACCATCCACTCAGTCTCCGTCCCTCCGCCCGTCCCTCCGCCCGTCCCTCCGCCCGTCCCTCCGCCCGTCCCTCCGCCCGTCCCTCCGCCCGTCCCTCCGCCCGTCCCTCCGCCCGTCCCTCTCACTGCCTGCTCGTCCCACCGTCCTCCGCGTCCTGACCAGTCACTACTCCCGTATTTCCGTTGTCACATCCCGAACTCTCTCTCTGAAGGGAATGGGGAGCAAGGAAGTTACTTGCTTTCTTGCTCCCCATTCCCGCCCCACTCGCCCCCGGCGCCTCGTCCCCAGCGCGCTGTGACACCCAGCGCCCCCTATTGAAAATACGAACCGCGAAGCGTTCTCTGCTTTGACAGGGCGAGGTGCAAAGTGCTGCAAAAACAGGCACCGGAACGGACGCGCGTACGGCAGTAAACGCGCCCGAGGATGCTCGCTCGGTGCACAGGACTAGAGGCATGATCGCCGCTTATCACACTTCGGATGTCGACGCTGGTGGCACGGAGTAATTTTGCTCAGAACCGAAATACGCAGCTTAGGAGCTGAACGTGGAATTGGCACGCACCCTGGTCTGCCATACTGTGAAAATATAGTACTAGTCGGAGACGTTTAAACATTCCGCTCTTCGCAATTAATTAACTTAAAAGTGAATAGTTTCATACGGCGGCGCCCTCGGAAAGTGTGGATTGTGCCCGAGAGAGGTCGACGCAGTCGGAGCCGTGACAGTCGTCACGCTCCTGCCGGCGCGCCCGGACGCGCCACCACCCTATGGCCGGGCTAGTCGGCGAACCTTCAGCCCGGAGGGGGTATAAAACGGTCCCCGTCAGGATAGAACGGCAGTTCGAGCTATTCCGGTAAAAAGCGAGTGATTAGTGTAAAGTGGTGGTGATTCTAGTGACGACGGTGCTACGGTAAACTTTCCTTCGGGACTCTGGTGATCTGGCGCGTTTCTGAACATCTCCTGGCTATTCCGTTAACTCAGCATTGTCTGTGGTTTACTCTCTGTGTGTTACATCGGCGAGTTAAAAAAAAACATTTTAAGAACTTCACTTTTTTGGTCACGACAACTATTTGTTTATGTATTTATATTCCTCATTTCTGAAATAATGTTAATTATAACAAGTTAATGTTTTATTTTATTATTTTCAGAAGCATCTATTTAATGTCTATTTGATGACATAAAATATGATGAGGTTTGAATTTATTTTGATAGTAGAACTGAAGGTAGGTGTTTTATATAATTAGGTAAGATATTGTTCCAAAATAATCACGTACTTAGAACTGTTTACTAATTCCTGAGCTCAAAACCTACACAGAGAGAAAATAAGAAAATTGAGTTCTACTGGACAAGAGATATTTTGTACATCCATTAGTTTGAAAATTGTGTGACGGGCTCAAAAATTCTTTCAGAAGTGCGGAGGGGCCTCATAAGTTGTCACGGCTCCTGAAATTAGGCATTTAGTTACGCCCACTACGTTTCTCGTGAGTCGCCCCGGCTAGTCCAAACGTGCAAGACAACAAGCAAGGTCATCTACGTGTCCAGATTAAGCTGCAGTATACATAGACTTCTCGGTGGAGTTCGTTTTGTACATTTTATTTTTCCTCTACTTCCATCACGCTCTTTCTTTCGCATTTGCTAGTTTCCTGTAAGACCCTTTAACCTGCCTTTAACTTGTAGAACTCTGTAACCAAAAATTAGGATATCATAACTGATATAAAACATCCTAGCTCAGGAGTTGAGTAGTCAATCTTCAAAGTTAAAACAATCCAAAATTTGAAGTAAATGAAACGTAAAAACTACGGTTAATCACTAAAAACATTTATTCACTTTTTTTTTCAGAAAGCAATGACATAAATGCACGGTGTCTCGGAGTCAAGGTTACAAACGTCTAAGACATATCGAACATCACTTTTTTTAATGAATATGTTGGGTTTCAATATTTTAATGTACGTACACATACATGTTCCCCTATTTGATAGAGAATCCGTCATTTATCGTGTTCGGCAGATACATCAACCTGCTTGCCCGCGCCAGAAAGTGTTCCAGGGAAACACCGCTGCAATGTGGGTTGCCTAACAATCAGGGGGCAAATGCCACACGCGTAACTCCGTTATAAAAGACTAGCAGAATAAATATCTACCAGGTAAACATTTATTTAGTGTACTTATAGTATGTCTGACTTCCAATCAAAAGGATTGATTATCAAAATAAATAATTTTAATTACCTTCATCACTACCATATTCTATTTGATCCTATTCCCGCTCCGTCAGCGCTGATACGACCTGGTTGCTCTCGTACTGCAATCGTCAGCTTGCTGACGTAAGGTGCTCTGTAAGATCATTAGTTTCGTCCCGCCTACATCCCGCTGGCCCTGTCATGCTCGACCCCGTCCCACGACACTCGCCAACGTCCAGCAACAATGAAGCCCAGACAGATTGGAAATTGCACGTAAATGAACTTCCTTCTTGTGCTGAAGCGCCATATAGGAGAGTTTATAACAAAATAAACAGCACAAAAACCTTCTCCAGGAAAAATCACGTAGATGTGCCAACTTTCATGGAGATCGGTCAAACGGTGTCAATGTTTATTGATATCAAATAAACTAACATCCTTATATATATATATATATATATATATATATATAGACAGAGAGAGAGAGAGAGAGAGAGAGAGAGAGAGAGAGAGAGAGAGAGAGAGAGAGAGAGAGATTTCTTGACATATGTTCATTTGTAAAAAGTTATTTTAGATCTCTCCACATGACCTACAAGTTTTTAACATTGATTCTGAGACACCTGTATATTATAATCCGATGGAAGTAACACCATTTCACACGTATATATACAGAACAAAAAAATTGTTGTAGGTAGTAATGACTGTTGACCTGCAAGGTACTCATTGCAACTGCAAAGTTTCGCTCTGTTATTTTCATGCATTTCCGAACAGTGACAAAAATGTATTTATTGAACCTCATCATGTATGTATGTATAATTCTTGCCTATAACCAAATAGAACGCTGCGTTGAGTGACCTAAATAATATGTTTCTGTTACCAAGGTGTCGAGCGCAGTTTCATTTGGTTCTACTATTATAGGCGTGAATGTCCTTAGGCTAATTTCTAAACGACGGTGTGCCAAGTTAAATGGAGGTGAATACAAACTGCATAGCAACAAAACCGGTTCGAATCAAATTAGGGTACATGGAATCTAACAAATAGAGTCCGTTTCTCCTTGTGCGGGTAACCACGAATTGTGAACTCATTTAAATATATAGTTATTAACTGAACAATAATGAGCTCAAAATTAGTATTGCTAATTTGATAGAGAAATACGAATCAATCGAAGCATTTTAGCACCGAAACATACTCTGTTGCTGAACAGTTCTAGTTAAAACATTCAAATTAAGAGTTTCCGAGCAGAAGACACTGAAGCATATAATCCCAAATTGTTATGACCCAAATGCGCAACTGTCCATGGAAAATTATTTGAGGTTTCGAGGAGTCAAGGGAGATAAGTACACTTTCTGTAAAAACTGAGTTAACAGCAAAAACATTTAGTTTAAACAAAACTACTGTGGCAAAGAATAAGTGCTGAGATATAATGTTGAACAATGAAAAATTTATCAAGAATTAAGTGCAATCTGTAAATTTTGAACTTCATTTTCTCAGAACTAAAGTATCACACATCCTCCCTTTGACTTTCCGGTAAACTCCAGCAAGTCGACGTCAGGAAACTCCAGCGAATTCTTCTCGGAACTGCCTTACAGTGATCGCGCTCTTAAATCTGTTACCAACGTCTATTGATATTATTACGGGGAAAGACTGGCATTCTTCACAAAAAATTCTAATTGGTTGCTTTTGTATCATGTATTATTCTTAACCCTCTGACATTTTTTCTACTTTCGAACTGTTCAGCTCAGTGGCTTTACATGTAAGCATTACAGAAATTATTCTTTGAACATAAAATATTCATCAAAGTTTTTATGCAGCACAAAATGCCTAAATATGCCGTAAAATTACTAAATCTGCACAAACATCTAGTTAAAATTTCACATTTGGGGCTTTCAAGCAAACTCATACGTGTATGCAACGGATCTCAAACCATTGCAACTAGTTGTGCTACAAAATGTCGCATACTTTCTTGTATTAATTACTAGCTGACCCGGCGAACTCTGTTCCGCCTTAACAGCCAGATCCATCTTTTTCTCGCGTCGCACTCACTGTGAGAAACTATACTATCATTGTTGCACTGCGTACGTGCAAAAACGTGCGTTCTCACACAGGAATGCTGTCGAACGGGATAAACAGTATCCTATGTCCGTCACCTGGCTCTAAGCTTCCTGCTCACCAAATCGGTACAGCCGTTCTTGAGTTATAAATAGTGTAACTAACACGACTATATATAGATATAACGGCGAGCGAAAGGCGGCTATCATTATCGCCTTCTGTTATCAGTACGGCGTTACAACAATGGGTTACAACAGGCAACAATGACCGCTAACATGCGAAATCACGCGAAAACGTGCAAAAACGTGCGTTCTCACACAGGAACCCTGTCGAACGGGATAAACAGTATCTTATGTCCGTCTCCTGGCTCTAAGCTTCCTGCTCACCAATTTTCAGCCAAATCGGTACAGGCGTTCTTGAGTTATAAATAGTGTAACTAACACGACTTTCTTTTATATATATATTTATATATATATATATATATATATATATATATATATATATATATATATATATATATATATATATAGATTTCTTCCTAGTCGGGACGGCGTTTCAGTTTTGTCCCACGCCCTTCCAGATCGTCGTCCACCGCCAGCGAATGGATTTACGAGCAACGACCTCGCACGCGCCTCTCGGGGCCGCGCATCAGCAGGCGATGGCGGCGACTAGGGCGCACGGAGCTCGCTTCATGGCTCGAATAAAAGGTGGTGCCACGTGTTTCAACTCTACGACGAATGGAGAGATCGGGCAGTACGGGGTGGGAAGGAGAAAGGGTTGCAAGGGAGAGCGTGTGGTGGGGTCGAGGAGTGACTGGAGTCGGAGATAAGTGGACGAGGAGAGAGTAGTGAGTTGGGGTAAACGGAGTCGGGAAGAGAGTGGTGATGGGGGAGAGTGATAGTGAGATCGGGATGAGTACAAGGTCGTGGAAATGACTACAAGGTCAGGGGTGAATGAGTACAAGGTCAGGGGTTAATAGCGAGGTAGGGGGTGAATAGCGAGGTAGGGGGTGAATAACGAGGTTGGGGAGAATAGTGTGGTTGGGGATAATAGTGTGGTTGGGGAGAATAGTGTGGTTGGGGAGAATAGTGTGGTTGGGGAGAATAGTGTGGTTGGGGAGAATAGTGTGGTTGGGGAGAATAGTGTGGTTGGGGATAATAGTGTGGTTGGGGAGAATAGTGTGGTTGGGGAGAATAGTGTGGTTGGGGAGAATAGTGTGGTTGGGGAGAATAGTGTGGTTGGGGAGAATAGTGTGGTTGAGGAGAATAGTGTGGTTGGGGATCATAGTGAGATTGGGGATAATAGTGAGATTGGGGATGATTAAACGGTGAGGCCGGGGGAGTATGTCAGAGGAAAGGACATCCCCAAAAATAACGATTTTCGTTTGAAACGTTTAAAAAAGCCGGGAGTTGTGCTTTAAATGGAAAGGAAAAATACTTGAACGTGAAGGAAAAGAAAACAAAATAAACCTAAATAGGAAATCTCTGTTGCCCGCAATAATAGACAACACAGAGATCCAGTAGGTGCGGTTTCGAGATCCCCTCTGGGCACGGAGAGTTATTCCTCGTCTCCATCCCCGTGCTATCCATCCGGCATCGAACTGAAACACACGGCAGCGCCTTTTATTCGAGCCATGAAGCGAGCTCCGTGACTCCCTCCTCGCCGCCATCGCCTGCTAATGTGCGGCCCAAGGGAAGCGAAGTGTCTCGTGGCTTTTTGCCCAACGGCCGCTGCCCAGCCGCCCTCCCCGGCCGACCGCCAGGCGGCGCTGCCAGCAGAGGTCACCCTCCCTTTTTGCTGTCACGCCCCCTCTCCGCTGCCG
Organism: Teleogryllus occipitalis; assembly: GCA_011170035.1. Taxonomy (NCBI): domain Eukaryota; kingdom Metazoa; phylum Arthropoda; class Insecta; order Orthoptera; family Gryllidae; genus Teleogryllus; species Teleogryllus occipitalis. The sequence goes on along the minus strand of BLKR01014836.1, from coordinate 168,179 downwards.
CCCCCGCCGCCCCCGCCCGCCCCCGCCCGCCCCCGCCCGCCCCCGCCCGCCCCCGCCCCCGCCGCCCCTGCCGCCCCTGCCGCCCCTGCCGCCCCTGCCGCCCCTGCCGCCCCTGCCGCCCCTGCCGCCCCTGCCGCCCCTGCCGCCCCTGCCGCCCCTGTCGCCTCTCACGCCACCTCATCCACCGCCACTTGAGGCTTCAAGCTGGAATCTCGCAAGCGTCTCCGGTGAGACACCGCCACCACCTCCTCCTCCTCTGCTGTTTTTTGGTGCAGGCGGCGAAAGTATTAGGTCTTGATAGCTCGTCCGCCCCTCCCACTCCCGCGTAGGCTACGTCGTCACTGCTGCTGCTGCTGCCTCGGGGTTTTTAGCGGCGTTTGTCGTTAGCGTGCCTCGGTCGCAACTTGTCTACGTCGCAGCCACTTTCGTGCCTTGTGCCGGTAATGAAGAGCAGGCTCCCGGGGGAGGGGGAGGGGGAACGGGAGGGGTGGGGAAAAGGGAGGGGAGGCGTTGAGCATCAGAGCAAGAAGTGTCACCGATCTGGCCCTCCCCCGCGTGTCGCTGACCACGAGGCAAGCAGAAAGGTGCAACTTGCATATCATCTCCCGGCAGTGCAATCGATTGACGCTCACAGGCCACATGACGTCGAGGAGGTAATTTTCTTTTTTGTTTTCACTTAATGTAGGTCTTTGCTCAAGGTTATTCAGATCTCTAAATAGAAGCCTCCTTTAGGAAAAAATTAATATTTTGTTGTGTCAGAGTGTCCACAAACAACTAACCTAATATTCTTAAGAGTGTTTGTAAACGTTGAATGTATTTTGTTATGATGTTGGGTTGCCAGAGCAGAGAAAAGACTAAAGGGCTCTAATGATGAACGGCAAACTCAAAGGTGTAATAATAATGCCACTCTGAGTCTGGAAGTCGTTTCAATTTGTAGTGAACATGAGAAACAGTCATGTTAGTAATGATGAATATGGTAGAGTATAAGAGTTTAATAATTTTAATATGAAAGTTTTCGGCATTTAAAATGTTTATTGCGAAAGTCAAAGGTTGAAACGGACAAAAGCAGAACAATTTCGACGCTGATGTGGTACGTTAACTGACGTCCAATAGGTTTGCCATTAACAAGAAGGAAAGTAAAACTAATATAGGAAAATATAGTTTGGTCCCTTTAAGCTTCCAGAATAAATTATTTTGACTTAATTTCCAATATATAAATTATTTCAGAGTAATCTATGCAAATGTGATCCTGTGAGTGGTTATATTTTATCAAGAATAGTTACATGTGCATTACTAATTTCTTCCAGTGTAATTTTGCTTCAACTAATGAATAAATGTATGAGAATACTTTTATGAAATTTGAAAGTTGAAACGTAGTAGTAATTCCAAAAATAACACCTCGACAAAAATGTCTTCATCTTTCGCCCAAGAAGATAATATCAGAATATTAATTTGAGAAAACCAAGATAATGTATAGGCTGTCATCACTACTCATCGATTATAAAGTTTTAAATTCTCAATTTTTTACCTTCTCATTTAGATAGGAGTAATATATGTAATACAAAGAAAGTTGTACCATGCTGCGGAAAACCGATTTCGAGATTTCAACAGAAATACATTGTTTTGTGGTTCTCTGGTATAAAAAACGCACGTTCACGCCTGCGCGCGTGCGTGCACGCGTGTGTGTTGATTCTATGATATTCTGTAAGCCATATTTCAATTCAACTATTAGAGGAGCGGGGAAATGAAAAACCTGATAAAAACATACGAGATTTTTGATAAATTACGACTTATTCAATGAAATTACATAAAGTAGAATGGGAGTCTCTAGAAATAAGGAGGGTTAAGCCAAGACTGTGCCCTGTACAAAGCATATACCGGTTATCGAGCTTGGAAAGATATCTACATCAGACTCTGTAGACCCTCGTACTTTAGTAGAGGGGATCAGAAGCACAAAATTCAATTTAGGCCACATAGAATAGATGTTGTAAAATTTTTCTTTACAAATAGAACAATAACGGACTGGAGGAAGTTGCGTATGACAGTCTTGGAACCCTTTCTTCTAGGTGGTCAAAGGTTTAAAAGTAAATTAACTAATGATATTTGTAAACTTTTAATGTAGTAAGTTAGGCTTATTATAACAGGAATTTATTATTATTACTATTACTATTATTATTATTATTATTATTATTATTATTAATATTACCATTATTTCTATTGCTATTATTAGTAGTGTTATAATTACTACTAAATGTGTTGCTTTATTAAATATATAATTACATTCGAAGTAGTATTGTATTGAAGTGTGGTGACGTGTTGTGAAGTGTAGTGCAAATGTTGTGAAGTGCAGTGTTATTTAAAAAATCGTGTATTTAATAGTTTAAAATAATTGTGCAGTTCAGCCATTAAATGTAGAGTTAATTATTAAGAGTCTATTATTGTTACTATTGCTCTTATTGTTAACATTTTAACATATTATTATTATTGTATTAAAATAATTTAAAGTAACATTGTATTAATATTCCTAATTGCCATATGTAAATTGTAGTGTTCTTTCTGTAGATTGTACAAACTTACCTGCAGAAATATTAAATATATATCTTAAAAAGTTAATAAAATGATTAACTGATACGCTCTCTACACATTATGTTCTACAGTATTTTTGGTGAGTACATAATTTTTTAGAAAAATTATTACAGAGTGCGATTTTGACAGATTTTAATACTCAAATAACTTAGTTTGTTTCCATAGCAGGAATAAAAACCAAATTTAGATACGTAGATTCAATTTTACAAGATCAAGCATGCGTTTCCGTTGCATTATTGGTTTCATAAAATTAGTATATTACAAAGCATACGGTCAAAAACGGTTACACGTTTCCAATTAATACGGTCAAGTAATTAGGGCTCATCTCTCACATGATTAGTGCAGGTGAGCCAAAGTAGGTGGACACAAACGCTGTAGCCTCGAAACCCCCGTAAGACAAGATGTTTTCAGTTCTTGAGGCGTGGGGGGCATTCCGAGTCTCATGTGTATTACATCTTTAAAATCATCCATTATCTCTTGGCCTCACAGGGAACGATGCACAATCTGTGTGTTTAATCGGGGAACTGGATCCTTCAACCATAACAATGGTGTAAGCACCGAGGTGAAGCCAAGGAACGTCTTGGGGAAATATATAAAGGTACAGGACCGGGCTAGGTCTATGCGATGTTCGAGGTGCGCGAAAGTGCCCTTCATCACACTCCAGAGAAGAGATAGGTACTGCGAGGGGCCCTGATAGGCATTGTTTTTAGACGCCGAAGATAATAGGAAACAAACTAGTTCGAGAAAGCATGTGATAGTCTACAGCGCTAATAGTTATTTATCCTGAGAATTTTAATTGTTGATATTGTCGAAATCAAATATCTCAAAGAAAGGGACAATTTCAATAGATATCGTACACTTACTATGAAAAATATCCATAATATACGACCAGACCCTGAAGTACTGTAGCTGGTGTTTAAGAAACTATTTTAAAAGCAGAATAGGATTAACTGCTGAATTGCTACCAAAATTGCGATGTTGAGTAATTGTTTGTAACTCATCATAAAACAGAATTAATATTACTGTTTGTTTTTCTACATAATGAACGGCTTTTGTAGTAATTGATGGGAACTGATGAGGTGCATTGAATGAAGTAGATTTGATTAAATACTGTATGCATCGAGTTACCAATGTGTTAAAGGAACAAAAAGTTCATGAACTCTTTTGTTGATTGTTAAATTTAGCTTTTCACTCACGCTTCTCTAATATCATACCTACTGCATATACATTATTGATTTCATACACAATGTGGTTCCATTTCTGACGTAATATAAAATGCTCATTGTTCCTCGTTTGTTCAATTTTTAATTAACAACAAGTTTTAATTACACAACGTTACAAGAAGAAATAAAACGAAACTTCAAGAGGCATGGAGGAGATCGGTTTTCATGTCCTGGTAGCATGGACTGACTATGACATGGATTAAACTATGATGTAAGCTTTTCTGTTATCATAGAAGAGTTTCCAGAGCTGCAATACTATTATAAGTCAGTATTATTCCCTGAAAACAGCTTGTTTTTCACGAACTAAATAAATTATCCAAATTGTCAAAATTATAAAATGGCTTTCCCTTTTTTATGAACGACATCAGAAAGTTAAATCAGTGCTTAACTGCTAGATTTGCGTAAGTAGGAAATTTATCTCCGGGCTATTGTTTCTTCCCATCGCAACTTTTTGAAGCTCATTTAGGCTGCACTTAGAACACTGACGTTTTGCGGAGTGTTACATTACAGCGCACCAGGAACGTCTTTCCGCAGTGGCACCACTGGCTGGTGAGTGTGCTTGCAAACGATATTACGTTGATAGCACAAACTGCAGCTTGAAACAAATGAAAAAGTAAAATTATTTCCTCGAACACGTTGTGTAGTCAGAATCCATGTTTTTGTGGTCCTTGATACCGAAATATCAACTGACTGTAAAACGTCCGTCCGTCCGTCCGTCCGTCCGTCCGTCCGTCCGTCCTGTGGTCAATGCTAGCGCCTAAACACGTCAGCTGATTTTCTCCAAAAATGATATTCTCTGTTTGATTTAAGGAAACTCGATGTTTGGGACAATTAGGGAATGAGTAATGCGAATGAAAAATATCAGGCGTGTAAAAATATCTTCTTATTATTTTGAATGAACTTTCTTGATAATGTTCATAAATGGAATATTACAAATTTAGAATTTTTATTTCCCAAAGAGTAAATAAAACGGAAAGAGATATTCAAGTTTTCATTCATTCCATTCATTCATGTATATAAGTACGGAAAGAGATATTCAATTCTTTTATATTCCAATGTTAGAACAGTTAATGTTTTCTGGCAATGCCTACTTATACAACACAATACCTACATTAGTAATTGTGTAACTTCCGTTTTCTTTCTACGGCCTTGCCTCTAGAAACGAGAAAAACATTTTGTAGGTCATGAATTAGTTTTTTTTCTGTCTAAACATAATCGCATTATGCCAGTTTTACTTTTCAGAGAAAAGAATTTCCCATACAGCGAACAAGAAACATGTGCGCGTGTCAAGAAAACACAAAGAGGCAACATACCCACGACTCTTATCAACAGTTTTATGAAAGGTACTAGGTCGTAAAATTACGCAGTCGACTCGCAACAGAAGAAGGCATAAAACCGTAATAAATACTAGTAACGGCTGTCTCTTCACGCCCCACAGCCTGACGTTTATCCCAACGACCGCCGAGACTTCCATGTTCCATTAAGCGAATCTGTGTGTGTGTGTGTGTGTGTGTGTGTGTGTGTGTGTGTGTGTGTGTGTGTGTGTGTGTGTGTGTGTGTGTGCAGTTGCCTGGGTCGTGTGGGGCTGTGACCTGTGACCCTCATAATGCGCGCAGTCAGGGAACATTCCGCGGCCTCCTGGATGACTCGAATGGCAATGAAGGAAGGGGACCTTGGCGAGTACAATGACAGGTGGCCCTGCATGTGTGACTGCCTCGCAGCAACACGACTGGACTTTCTGCTTTTGTTGCGTTTGGGAAAGGTTTATTATCATCGTAAGTTCGCAAATAAAGTGACGTTCGTGACGATACACAAATATCACCAGCTAAAGAAATAAAATGATATATCGTGCAATTAAAATCCAGACTGCTCTGAAAGATGTTTAAATCTGCGACGGTGCTCTGAAGTTTTATTCGCCAACTCAAGAACACGCATTTATACGTTTGATTAGAACACAAAGGTTTAATGCAGGCATATCAAGGTCGCGGGCACAGTAAATAGCTTGCTAGACTTCGCGAGCTCTGCTTCCAGAGCAACCGTCGCGAAATAAAAGGGTTGTTCATATTACTTCGTAATGTCGGAACGTCCCTGGATATTAACGCGCAAGTTTTCTTAAGCCCCGGAATCCCTAATCCCTACTTCCAATCCTTTACCAACATTAGTCGAATTAATAATAAACGATAGCAACAAGCATTGTTGATACATCTCATAACCATAAATGTTTGCCCGTGCAATTGAAACCATTCTTTTTCGATATATATGATACACATTAAATGTAATAATTTGCCGTTGAAATAAAGAGCCCCCTTCCACTCGTCTTGCGTCTAATACATGGCCCAAGACAGCCTTTTGGGGCAGTCATTTGACAGTTGTTGCCTCAAAAGCGATGTTAATTCCCATTTCCTCGGCTAAAGTAAAGAAATGACGTACGTAATGAAATAGTCAGTAATATTTCAAATTGTCAATTAAGAGTAACACTAAACATTTTGAATAGATAGGATCTTGATTTCTTAATCCCGTTTACTTAAGAGTGAAATAATTGCAATACTTCCTACTTCAGGTTAGGATGTTTAACAAAGATTATTTTCCATTAAAAGTACTGTCCTACGTACAGGAGACTTGTTAATTAAAATAGACTTATTAATTCATTTCACATTATTGCTAGATATAACACATAACACGATTTAATTAAACATTGGCACACAAAAGCAAGGAAAGAATTCGTCAGACTAACATATTCCTGCCTGTTGGAAAAAATATTTATATAATGCAGAGTTTAAAAAGAAAATAAACGTGAAATAAAGTAGTAAGCAATAAAGTACATAAAAATAATAAAAATACAGTAATTCAAACATCGGTTGTTTCTTACTTAGAAAACATCAAGCAAACATTTTCGTATGAAGCCATTATTCTTTGTGACACTTCGAGTAATCTTTGCGTTATCATTTTCCCACTTTAGCTTGCGCGCGTATATGCCCTTTCTGGATTAGAAGAGGAAATGAGTACCGGAGACAGTGGAAGTAACCGGTGCACCTAGGAGCGCCGGGCTTCCTAAACGGGCAAACAACAAGTGCGGGCGCACTTTTTTTTTTTTTTTTTTTTGGTTTATTTAAGGTCGCATCAACATCTAAGGTCATTAGCGACCACTATTGCTTGTTAACGGTATGGTAACTATGTGGATGAAACGATATGGTGATTGATGATAAGGGGTGAAAGGACGAACACAAATACAACCATGCCCAAGGCGGGACTCGAACCCGCGACCCTTCGGTCCGAGATCACTACGACACTACTGCCTTAGCGTTCTCGGCCACCGGGCCGGCGCAGGCGCACTTTGATATGTCTGCTTCAATGGGTTCTTCAAAAATATTTTATTATGTTAGGCAAAAGTAAGATGTTTAAAATTTCGTATTAAAATAGACTTTCGTAACTATCAATATGAAGGTATATCTCACATTTTTAATCATTTTCTGATTCCATTACTCCCACGTTCAAACGCAGTTTGCGTATTGGAATCATTAAATTTATTTGATTTGTTCAAACGTAACGGTAGGAAGAAACTCGTAAAATGCACACTGGAAAACTTCACAATTCATACTCAGCAGTGGTGTAAAACTGACACTTTTTAGAAACCAACCGTGAATTGCAAGAAAACTAGTGGTGCTACAACATCAATACGTTTGTAACGATACACAAATATCATCAACGGAAGAAAGAAAATGATATATCGTGCAATTAGAATCCAAATTGCTCAGAAATATGTTTAAATCTGCGACAACAGCAATTTAGACAACGTCAATGCTAACTTTGAGGGAAACCAGACGGTCCAAGAAGTGGTGGTGTTTCTATCTACATTTTTTTCCCCTAGGGTTTTTATCCAGCCAACAGCCGGTTACCCTTTACGTCCCAATGGGACGCATATTCGACCATACACTAGACCAACACACTTGCGGGCTCCTCTGATCTGGGGTCAGCAGAATGCGAGGCCCTCCGCGACAACACATACAAAGTCAAGGGACAAACAACCATGCCCCAGCCCGGAACTCGAACCCGCGACCCTTCCGACCGAAGCGCTGAGTCCGTACTCGCTCTTAGCCACCTCGGACATCCAGATCGGCTGTTTCTATCTACGTAACTAGACGTAAAATCCGCCATCTACCTTCACCCCGGCTTGCTGGGGATTCCCATCTCCAGGTATCTCCTCCAGCGAGCAACCGCCCCAGCCGGGAGCTCCCGGTTGGTCTCGCGACATGTATACGCATGTGTGTATGTGTGTAAGAGGGAAGGAAGGGATAAGAATGAGGAAGTAAAAACGTTTGCAAGCGACCCGTGGCCCATTTGTTAGCTTGCTTCTCCACCATTCGCCGAGTATTGAGCGAATAAACCACGAGAAACTACCTAACAGAACAGTTTACCGTCAGAATTCTCCATCAGCCTTAGACTGAATTCAACTGACCTTTCCTAGCTAGTGTCGAAAATCCTTCGCCTTGACTCGAACCCAAGCACCACCGGGTCAGAGACGCTGCAATGGGAACAGATTCTCTGAGCTATCGCAAACAGTACTAGCGTTCAATGACAAAATATCATAGCCAAAAGTTTTGAAATCAAACATTTCTTAGAATATATGTTGACGGTCTACACAAAACTTGACAATATAATCACTAACATACTAAACTCAGATGAAAAAATGACAGAGCACGCTGTTTGGCACGTCTAAATGTTAAATCAATTTCAAATCCACTAATAAAGGCTTGGCTGTATGTGAGAAGGGCTTCCACTGCCTACCTTTTAGACGGTTTGTGAAGGTGAGCCACATGTTTACACAGTAATTACTCAGTTCGTCTCAAGTTTCTAAATTGCAAACGTAGATAACACTGACCGCAAGCGATTACCATAGGCAGTCGGTTCTAGCGAGACACTAACTTGCCAGAAAACAGCACGGAAAACAAACTATATTGAAGTTTCCAAATTGATAAAGTTTGCTTTGAAGTTTGAAGAGGAGCTATGCTTCCAGCACATCCATTGATCCAACGCCCATAGAAACCACTCATATTTTTACGTTTTGTATTTAGATTGTCAAAGCCTTAATCTATTACTTTAAAATTATTATTCACGATGAGTATATACACAATGATTGAAGATGAACACAGAGATGAAAATTAACAGGATAATAAGATGATATTCTAGTGGATTGAGAGGTAGGGATTGAGCTTAAAACATACTGAAGAATTTGGCTACTACCAATTGTTCAACTTCTCACAAATTATTCATAAATGTCTGACACGTTTCACGTAAATTGCATTAAACTGAACATTATCCTCTCCGAAAACTATTTACCCACGTTCTACACTACACATGCACAGTCCAAACGTTGCATATTTTGAAGGTCATCCTTAAAATGTACCGATCAGCTTCCTTATGTTGCTAAAATGGAAGTATTAACACTTCATTTTTATCTTTTTTCTCTAGATTGGTTCTTCTCAATTTGACTCCGAACTGACTACTGAAAAATACAGTAACAAATCAAAGTATAATTTAAACCCGAACAATTGAACATTTTCATTACAAAGAAGTGGCTTACAAAATTCACGATTTTGTCGTTTCGTTCGTTACACTTTTATCGCTGGACAATTTAATAAATTTTCCATGTTTCCCAAACTCGCTGTCAGTATTTTTATTACGATCGACAAATAACGTTCCTCAATACGATACATCACGACCTAATTGCAGGAATATCGGGTACGGGTGAGTTTCGGGAAAACGTAAATAACTTTGTATAATTAAACGTGGAAGCAAACATTTGTTGAATTACGTGTTAAGAAGTTAAATTTAGAGGAAATGCTTCCAAAAACTGACAACGACACTTTCAATCATTATTACAGATCCCAAGGTTTTTAAGGGGCAAATTGGTATCAAGCATCCATAAACGTGAATTACATCAATTACCCATCAATGGCTCAGCGAACCCTGTTATTTATTTTCGGAAGTTCGTCGTTACATGAGTAATGATTTTTCAATAACATAAATGCAACATTAATAAAATTATTCTAGTATGTTTTGCCTCATATTAGAAAAAGAATCTAAAATGAAGTTATAAGCCTGTTAGTTTGTGTCACCTGTTAGCGATTTTATTCTACCCATTTTCATCTCACACATGTATTTGAAGAAACAAAATCGTCTCCTTTTAATCTGAATACCCCGAATGATAATGATATCTGAAATTTAAAATTCGGGAAGGTCACACAAAATGATACGTTTGTCTGTAGCAATTCCGCTGAAACAAAAAAAATTCGAAATATCTCATTCACTACATCCATTAAATTCTAATGCTGTTAAATATCACCAAAACGAAACTTTTGGTTCGGTACATCCTTTCAGAGTTTCCTGCTTCTTCCTAACATGTACGTTTGCGTGGTGTTTACATTTCAGTAGCTTCTCAATTGCCCAGAGTTACCTCAGGAACTGAAACAATATCGGGCGGGAGAGGCAATTCCATATAACGAATTGAGTCATTGTTAAAACCTTATCAATATTAACTTAAACGCTAACTTGCAAACCTTCCAGAATAAAGTGATACGTACAATTACCAATGCCTTGTGATATATAACCAACAGACAACATCATAGAAAAATGGACATAGCATCAATTACAAATTACATTTCCTTTCTGTTGTCTTAATACTTTTCTAACCTCCAAACTGCACCAGCCACTTTAACTTTGGTAAAAACCTGCGTTGCTCCTACAAGAATTGAATCCCGTTACTCAAAATATCATTTCTATTCCCCATAACCTAGAAAAGTAATTATTTCACTTATAATTATATCATTCTCAATTTTGCTTTCCTCTTACCTTCAATTTCATAACATTAATAACAGTCCTCATAAAGGTACCCAGTGGGGATGTCCTCGCTCAGAAATAGGGGTATGATGATGCACTAATTTACAGTTACTCGTAACTTCGGACCACTGTAGTGCATTCATCCCTTATATTACATAAATAAAAGTTAACACTCACCTGTAAAGTGGTAATCCCACAGATCTGGTAAATAAAATTTTCTAAAAAGAATTTAAAAAAATAATGTTACTTTATTCGTAACGTAAAATCCACACAAAATCGTTGCAGAAGTTGAAATGATCCAATTTCTTTCAGACAAAGCCGTCAACAAAATTAATGGCCTCCATTTAAGCTACGAAATCGACTAAGTTTCTTTCGCAGGAACAAATAACAGTGTGTCAAAGGTAACGTTGACTATAAGAAAGATGTTGCAATATTTGATATTTCTTACCGACACGTCCACACAAGAAATCGATATTCGGACCATCTGAGTTTAGCTCAGAGCCAGCATTGTAGCTACCCCTGCAGCAGCTCTGACCGGAAGGTCCTAGGGTTCGAGTCCCGACAGTGGCGGATTTTCGTCACTACCTGTATACTAGCTAGGTCGAATTCAGCCACTGTGTGTGTGTCTGACCGGTGTATCAGAGAAGATCACTGGAATGGGAAATCCGCCTCAAATAGACGAGAAGGTCGGCGTCGGAGGAACACCGCCACCTCCCAGTATCAAAATATCCACACTATCGTGACTAGTGGCCATAACTACGAGCCCGGAAATATCAATGAATCAATCGATACTTTGACCCTATCATAACTTGAAAGTCACTATACCATCTCTAGAATTGATGCAAAATATCAAATAAATGAAACTGATAAGTTGTCATGAGTGAGCAGATTTGTATGCGGGAAGCCGACCCAAGGTTGCGTTAGTTTCTAATAACACTGGTAAACTAAACATCACAGGAGAATGAAGGGGAGCATTTCTTTCCCATAAAAACTCCAGACATAGAGTCTACTGCTTAGTGAGCTAAATACGCGAACAAGCTTAATTTTAACAAACGATTTAATGCACATGGTTGATGTTTTCCTATCTCAACACCATAGTTTTGGCATCGTTGACATAATATTCTCGATTTACCTGTACCTATTCCTATTTTAACTGTTTGCATCAAGTTATCGATTACATGGATATTCAGAGTGTCCGCTATATTGAAACCTCCTTAACTACAAGCATCTTAAATGCTTTTCGCAGTTCGTGCACCGACAACCTGAAGCGTATTAGAAGAAATGTCTGTAGCTTCAAGAGTTGTAAGGCATGTTTTCCTATACAGATGCAAGTAATGATTGTTTATTTATCTGCTCATTGTTTTTTCTTATGCTAGAACCGAGGTAAATTTTGTCGGAAGAAAAAGTAAATATATATATATATATATATATATATATATATATATATATATATTTATTTAAGGTCGCATCAACATCTAAGGTCATTAGCGACCACTATTTCTGTTAACGGTATGGTAACTATGTGGATGAAACGATATGGTGATTGATGATAAGGGGTGAAAGGACGAACACAAATACAACCATGCCCGAGGCGGGACTCGAACCCGCGACCCTTAGGTCCGAGATCACTACGACACTACTGCCTTAGCGATCTCGGCCACCGGGCCGGCTAAATATATTTTGTCAGCGCCATTTTGTCTAAAAGATACCCATTATTTTAATCCAATGTTCACAACCTTACTTTCATGCTTCCTGTACAGGGCACGATTTATCAACTGTATTGTAGCAACTTTTAAAGACGTCAAAACAAATTAAATCGTCAATCTGCAGTCAATCTTAAGACTTCAAATATTTATGGTTCAAATAAAAAGTTACTTTACAGATTTTTATTTAGTCGAGATCGCTAAATCTTCGCATGCTCTTGACCAAATCCTCGTCCCATGAAGTACAAATTGACGAAATACCTAAACAATCTTAAAAATTGTAACACGTTGAAAGTAAATATGGTACGCTTTCATATCTTCATGCTGTTTTGCTATATTCATTTACATACACCAATGTTAAAAGCATGAAAATGAAGGTCAGCGAAATGAAAGAAATAAAAAAATGGGCATCCGTTTTCCCCGGAGTCACGCAAACACAATGGAGCATGCAAGAAACACGGAAATGATGCATCAAAACAGACCAAACAAGAAAGAGCCAAGGAATGCAAATGTTGTTGCATACGTCCTAATAAGTGTGTCTCCACGGACGCAATGGAAATGAACAAGAACAACATGAAGACTACAGTCACAAGGTAAAACTCCATGTCAATGGTATACATGTTCGAAATATGAAGATGAAATAAATTTAAGAGTGCGTATCCGCAGTTGCATCTTTTAACTGTCGAACTCAGTCGAGTATATTTATTGAGAATCAAAGAACAGTTCAATCTAGCAACAAAATTACCAATGAACATAAGAGGCGACTGGCGCTCATATACTACAAAAGACTAGACAACAGGAATAAAATTCCATCGTCAAGAATACGTACGAAATAAGACGTCTATAAAACAACAGGATGATCTTCATCCTAATACCATTTTTCGAACATCATGAGCACGAAGTTTTACATCGAGTACTGCAGTCTTCATGTTGGATATAGTTTTTCATTTCCAAGGTGTACGGAAATCGTCACCTACTCACGTAGCAATAACAAATATGATGTACAAATTAACACTATATTGTAATACTAAAGAACAGCAGGTAAAATTCCAAAGGCAATTAAAAGTACGAAAAATATCACCGGTTCAGTAGGCGTTGTGGCGGTAAATGTGATGCGATTGACTTTCCAAAATTGAAAGTTTTTCACACAACATGAACGACACGTAGATGTTTATAAAAGCAGGATTAAAGGACTAAAGTACATAAAAATCTTAAATAGGGAAAAAATCGAAGGCACGAATATATTCACATTTCATGGCCGTAGAAGTTGCACACGATCATATTTCATTATAAAATCCGCCAGATGTCTTTTAATTACTCTTTCTATTAATTCTAGAGGCTTTAACAGACGAAGTTTGTCGACACACTTTTTCGTTCTTTGCAATCAAAATAAATGTAACGTTATGATATTTAGTCTTCGTCATTCCATGAAAATACTTGTTGTAATTTGCAATAGTATATGACTTACGACTTTTCATTTAAACGTAATTTTCCATCATGAAAAATTTTATTTCTTCGTATGCAGTAAAATTTTGGTAAAACAAATGTCATTTAAATTTTGTGAAATTTTCTTGAAGCATTTTTAAGAACAATTTTAATGACATGACTCAATCAACAGGCAATCATTTTCATACATCTAGTTTCTTCTTAAAAGCTAAATTTGAATATAATATGATTGTGTTTTTGTTCGTTGAAACTAACACGGCGAAAATACGAAAAACTTCTTTGAAACCAAACTTACTGTTTATTCTGATTTCCTATTCCCGTATAGCCCATCGTCCATTAAGTAAAAACGACCGGCGTAGTTCAACGAATACGCGGTTGTTGGCCAACGCCCAAACTCAGCTGTAGTGCGATCGGAAATAATGTAAAGAATTGTTTTATTGATTTGCTGCCCAACAGATGAGCGGCGTTTGCTCCCATAGACCACTAGTCTTCATTTCGACGCCAGTTCCTAAGCCTCGTCCTGGAGTGGGAGAATGATTTTATGGCGTGGTGATCATGTGATTCGAATGATGGAGCAATGCTGCTCTGAGATACAAGAGGAAACGGCAGAATCGTCGACGTCGCTAGCCGAATTGCTTAACTTCGCTCCATGAACTCACGGAAGTCAAGCAATTCGAGACATCGTGTATCTGGATGAATGACCGCCCGGGAACCCCGGGATCTAACGACGCCGAGCCCCTAGGCGACGGGATAAAAGGAAACGACTAATGACGGTTGAATTTTTACTTTAAATTTTAAAAAATAGCACTTTGAAAACAAGGCTATAGTATTTCATAGTATTATAAAAAGTAAGATTTGGCATTTGGTAACTAAACCTTAATTTTTAGAGCTCTTTGGGGGTAAAAATATTCTGATGCTTTTACCCATTGATTTGTCCACTAAAATCAGAAATAAGAGAAACTAATTTAATATTTCGCCATTTGGGAACTTCAACAAATATAAAAGCGTAAGAAGTAAGGCTTACGCCATAGGGGTAGGGCCTTCCTTTTCTTCCCATGACTTTCTCCGTACACCGAACTGGGGAAGCTGAGACCCCTTGAGATGATTCTGAGCGCTCAGGTTTTCAGGATCAGTTTTTAATTGGTTTTATTTTTTACTTTGTTTTGTCATTTAAATCTTAATTAAAAATTAATAAACACCACCACTCTCAAGTTAAATGTTTTCAAACATCGATGTGTTGTCGTCGATATCGCATTCCTAGTTAGAGAGCGAACACGAAGGAAACCATAAAATGCAATTTAGCAATTATTTCGCAGATTCACAACCATTTTTCACTTCGTGCGTGATTTCGCATGTTGCGATCGACTTCGCATTTTATCTCAGATTGCAAACCTTCAGAAATATATTGCACCAACAGCCAAACATACAATTATTTTTTCGGCATTTGCAATCAACATTTCGCATTTTTAGCAATTGCTAAAATCGATCGTCTAGCAATAACTGACTACGACTGACGATAACTGACTAGATTAAAGGAGTAACTACACGTTCGGCGCCAGACACAGAACGTTACAGAATGGTAAAAGATTTCATTCAATTTCAGTCAAATGAACGTTACGAATTGTAACAATTTTTTAAAACAATTTTTACAAAAATACCCAGAAAACCTACTGAGAACCTGCTTTGCCCATCATGGAACGATCGGGATTTGAACCCCAGCTCAAAGGAATTATAACAGAGTATTGTGAACACTTTGGTTTTCAATTATCCCGAAACAAAAGTCATTTGGAACAACTTATCAATATATATTAACCCCACAATTCATTTCAATTAAGTTTTAAGCCAATTCTTAATACATTTGAAACTTTCTAGAGGTCCAACAACAAAGATGCGCAGAATCGAAGAATATCAAGTTCTCTTACATGAAGACAATATACAAGGCTCACATTCCAAAATGTTACATTTTGTGACATGTTCTCTTCAGCATGCACTTCATAGTTTGTCTTGGAGTTAATGCTTTTAGAGATATCCCTTATATTTAAAATGATATGTACAAAATACATTTTTAATTTCTCAACTTTCAAGTCTCCTCTTATCAGATAGACTCTCAGAAAATTCGTTATTTGAAACATCACTGCACTCCATCTCACCACTTAACACTCTCACCAACTCGCGATAATTTAGCAAGTAATAAGCCTTCCAAACAATGTTTACTTTCTGCTAAACGTAATATAGAAAAAGTATGTTAAAGCTGCAGGAGAA
The DNA here is from genome assembly GCA_011170035.1 of Teleogryllus occipitalis. Lineage (NCBI taxonomy): Eukaryota > Metazoa > Arthropoda > Insecta > Orthoptera > Gryllidae > Teleogryllus > Teleogryllus occipitalis. The sequence continues at coordinate 152,122 of BLKR01014836.1, read as the reverse complement.
AACTGATCATATTTCCTACTTCCATCATTAATGATTAATCAAATGATTTTATCTGGCACGTTAACTATGGTAATGTAATTTTTTTTTCAAGAAGTGGTAGTGTTCCTACGCACCGGATGGTGAGATCCAGCGCCGACCTACACGCCTATTCAACTGCTAAGGTCATCATTCCCGTTATTGTAATAAATGTTTTATCCCAGGAAGTGTTGGTGTTCCTCCCCCGCCGGATGGTGAGATCCGGCGCTGACCTACACGCCTATTCAACTGCTAAGGTCATCAGTCCCGTTAGTGTAATAAATGTTGTATCCCAGGAAGTGGTGGTATTCCTCCCCCGCCGGATGGTGAGATCCGGCGTCGACCTAGACGTCGACTTGTGGGGAATTCCAACTTCAGGTATCTCCCCCCTTTACTTAGAATTCTTGAGTTACAAGTCATGGATTATATGCGACTAGTTCTCTGATCAGTACAAACAAACAAAGAAGCAGCTACTCTACCCGGGAATTGCTACTCTCCGATCGTCAACTGTCAAACCTGACCTCACGACCGATTTTCTTTCCTCGCCAGTATCAAATTCTATCTCTTCACAACAGCTCTGAACTATACATCCAGGAAAGAACAAAATTGTACATACAAATCAAGGGTACTAATAAGGATAAATACTTAGCCTACTTAAGAAAATATGATCTATTAAAGAATGAAATGAAGACGAATACAACAATATGTTAAACGCTAAAATAGACATTAATTTCTAGTTAAAGAGAAAATTGAGTATTTGAATTAAATATTTTCGGGTAGTGTGTCGGTGTCTAGTGTTACGGATAATATTTAAGGTTTTTACGAATTTCATCCAGAAGATATTAATAGATTTATCAAAAAACGCGTGCCTTTTGTTTGTTTTTAAAGCAACTAAAATGCGTTTTGGGTAACTGACGACACCTTCAGAGGTGATTAATAGCTCATCCGATTCCTCTAGTTAAGACTGTTTTTAATGATTTCAATGAACCTACGAAAACATTGGTGAAACACTAATTACTCCATTGTCGGCATTTGCATATGAATCTGTAAGACTTTATTAACCAGAATGACGAATGAAACCTACTTTTATAACGAAGTATCTAAGAAACATGTTGGCGATGGATTAAGCACCTAATACGCATTTTGATGGAGTTTTAAAGCCCCCTATAGAGGTGATCACATTTGATTGCTCTCAAGAGGAATCGACAGGCTCTATTTCTAGCCGTATCTTTCCAGAATATTCTGAAAGAATTCTAGAAAAAAACATTTTGAGGGTTTTTAAGGCAGAATGTTGTGGATTATTATACCGCATTTCCGGCTTAACGTAAATCTTAAGACTCGATTCAAAATGTTGATGTTAGGTTTTCATTATATTGACGACTATTATATAATAAAAGACAAAAAACCGATTTTTTAAAAAAGCACTTTTTCATGTAGTACCTGTTTCTGAGGGTAGAAGAGACACGCAACTTTATTGTATTTACAATTTCTATTTAACATGAACTTGCATAGCACAAATAAAATCGTCAACAAGAAAGCACAGGGCGTCGGAGGGGCCAGGCGAAGCAAGTAAATAATGTTTCAACAGACTTCGGAAATTACAGCTGAAGTACTTGTAACGCTCTAAATGACTAACGCTGCATTGTGACGTTAACTAAAGGAGCCGATCTTCACAGTGTCAATAGAAAAGGGTCCGCTGGCCTCCTATCCTCAATGGGAAAAACTAGGGCAATCTGATTCGGTCATCACAATAATAATAATAATAATAATAATAATAATAATAATAATAATAATAATAATATCATCTTTCTTCGTGGCAATGATAAAATGGTCTCGAGGGGTCTCTGCCGATAGAGCACGTTCCCCCAAAATTTGCAAACATTTTCAGTTGTTTTATTCTAATTTTTTCGAAAGATACTTTCAGAATAACTCATTATGAAGTTGATATTTATTGGATTTATAATATTCAGGCTGAGAATCGATAGCACGACATATATAAAATTTTTTTGCTGTCCTTCATTACACAAAGATGCCTGGGAAAGGAATTCGTTTTGAAGAGGCTCCCGAACTGGTAGACAGATGAAGGGGCCTCTCCCGAGCCAGCATTTTCAGAACGAAAGAAGGGGCCCTTTAAGTCCACAGCTCGCCATTACTGCTATTACCATCAGTGCCGTCGGCAACGTTTCCGTAACTGCGGTTTCTAAGTTTGTAGACAAAGAACTGTTATTGACTTCACGAATATCTCCTACAACACTTTTCATTATTAAACTACCGCATGAATAAAATTAAGAAAGACCGCGGCTTAAATTGAAATTACGACGAGGCACACACTTTTTTTACCCCCCACCCACCCCATCAGTTTTAGGTGCCAGAAACGCCCTTTTATGATACATCAGACCAGATCATTCAGCATTCAGAATATTGCTCAGAAGGAGTTCGTTTGTGTGAAGTGAGATTAAGGGGCGTTCGAAGTGTGTTAACAAGCGTGGTAGGTATTTTGCGTCTGTAACACCGTAGTGGTTAAACTACATGCATCTAGTCAAAATCCAAAGGTTTCTGAGGAGCCCCGCGCCTTTCAGGAGAAACAGAGTTACTTTATTTTGCATGCAAAAAAAGTGGTTAACATCCCATGAAGTTATTCCACAACTGGCATGAAAAATTCAAGGTACTACATTTGTTACACATTTCTCTTTTGCTTCCCGCAATATGAGAAATTATGCGTTGTCTTTGCGGTCCTCCATGAGATATTTTATTAATTTTTGGCAATAAAGCTTCGTAAGGTTGAGCATCTGGCCTAGGTAACCTTGCAACATTCAAACATCCGTTAAAATATTTAATTAAAGAGTATTTTCTCAGTAAAAAAAAAGTAGAATTATGTTGTTTAAGGCCTTTGAGAATTTTTAGTCTTCAAATATGCACGAGATTTACCCGTTCGAGTACCACATGCTATGAAAACAAGCATGGTTCCTAACAATGAGAGCATGGACATACTTTTGTTTAAAATGAAACCTATTATCACTGCTAAAAGCACAAATACCATAAGAGTTAATACAAGTTTGTTTTTCATTTCACCGCACAAACATGGAGCTCTCCTGCGAAGATACAAAGGAACGTCTCCTATTCACTATCCGCTGTGCAGGTGTACCTCGGTGGGAAAATACCAGAGCAGAGCCAACGAAGGTGAACGCAACGTCGACGTTGGACCGTCAGATTAAACTCATTTGCATCTTTGTATTTCCCCGCCGCACAATGTTGTTTCTCCACTGGGTCCAGCTGTACTGTTAAAACTGCAGTCACATCAAGGGAAACGAGGACGTTCCATTTTAAAATACAAAGTTACAAGTCGTAAAAACTCAGTTGTGGTCAATGTGAACAATATATTTTTGACCTATTTGCAACTAAGTTTTTTCATCAGCCTCCTCACGTCTGTAATGGTATGTACTTAAACTGGCATTGTGAACGCATTTAACTGAGTTAAGCGATCTTCGATCGTTATCAGGCTAAAAATTATTTATATTTCAAACATCGGTAAAATAAAACAATCAGCGATCTCTCGTACACTAGTATGTAAGGTATTGCAAAATCTACAGCTCAAAATGCCGAGAGGTTCTAAAAATTAACAATATTCACCCTCTTGTGTCTGTGTGTGTATTTGTGTTTGTGAGTAAGCTTCAAGTGGAAAACAATTTGAAATACGAGTGATAAAAACAAACTACTAGCGAAAGCATCTGCAAAATGTAACTATATTTCATTCTTAAATCAAAATAATAGAATTCACATTGCCATTTTTTTACCGTAATCTAACCTTACATTTTAGACAACAGCACTGTTTGAAATTCACTCCAGTAAATCATTCAATTTCTGTGAACTTGCGATAAAAGTTTATTATTATTATTGTTGTTATTATATTATTACTAGTGAGAACCCGTCAAAATTTGACGGTGAGATCTGAATAAATGTAAAATACTGTGCCCAGACTAATGTTCACAATATGTTGCGTTGTTTGGATCTTCAGGGTATAACAAAGATATTTTGTGATGTGGAGTTTCCAAGATTTTGAACATGTATGGTCCATGACCAGGCGGCAATGCAATATCGGCACCAAATAACATACTGATAACAAATACTGACGAATATTATTTCTAAAGTTTTTTGATGTGTCATCATCTATAAACAACTTTGATCTCTTCTGGCATGTTGCTCGAAGGTAATCTTATTTTCCCATTTAAGCAACACAGAGTAAACTCGTTGGCAGAATTTCTGTCACATGGGAAGTGCAAAGCAGAACAAAACTGACATTTCATAGACAACAACCCAACAGAGAACGAAATTACCTCACTAATAGTACTTCTACACTGACTTTCTCTTTCCCTGCGTCCACTTACTGTACGTTTGCGTCTTTTAGAGCGCGTGGGCAACGACCGACATAACCTATGTACAACTTCACTACTTAAGTACAACCGAGAAAAACCCACTGTCCGAATGTTCTCTACAAAATTCACCACAAAAGCAAATACATGCCAACTATCAACGCCACAACGCAATTATTACACTGAAACAAAACCTTGACGAATTGTGAACAAATCTTAACAAAACAAAACATCAAGCAGCGCCACCATGAAGCGGCTTTGGAAGAAAACAATTGACTATTGATAAGCGTACTATTAAAGAATGATTTAATTAATTAATTTACACCGTAAATGTTGGTGAATCAACACTAACAGTATCTGATAACACATCTAGAGATCACGTTCTTTCATTTAAAGGAAAAAATATTACAATCGGTTCAGTAGAAGCTCTAAACGAAGCCATGGCAGAATACCTTATTTTTTTAAATATATAGATTATTATTATTATTATTATTATTATTATTATTATTATTATTATTATTCATAAAAGAGAATTGATATATTTTCTGAAATATTTGCCTATCTTTACTTTATGTAATAACTTCATAATATTATCGAAATACTTATTTGATGTTTGCCAAACGGGTCTGTATAAAAATCAACAGTAATACAAACAACCCGCATTCTCAAATAAACATATATGGTATGGTAGTCTATTGAATTAAGAAAAGATCATTCTTCTTTAAGAGTACAATACAAATTTATTCAATGCAGGGAATATTGAAAGTTTCAGATTACCTCGCCTAGGGAAAGGTGGCAGCATTTATAAGATGTGAACATTTGAAGGTTACGCCATTTCACTTTTTTCAGGAAACAATCCAGATTCTAACTATGAGTTACGAATTCATGAGATATTCAAAAATGTTTCTACCAATAAAATAAATATCATGTTCATAACAATCCTACTTTCTTTATCTGTAAATAATTTGGGAAAGAATTATTCTTGTTATTAATTATGAATGAGTCATTTCTTTATCACATGCAAATAATACGACGTGACCAATAGTTAAAAAAATAATTTTCAAATCATTGGCATCAATTTTTCGATTCTTTGGCAAATCATTAGCATGGTTCTTGCGTTTTACAAGTACGATATTTTTCTCCGCAGATATCGTAAAACATAATACGTTTTTTATTAAAACATAAAATAATAATTATATGTAATAAAATATAACATGTTTTGAATTAATATTACTAGCTCTAAAAAATACGAAGAATTGGTCTTGCTTCAACGCAGTTTGTGTCCCATTGACATGGATGTCTTGGCAAACAATCGTGTCTAGCCACGCGGGTAAGGAAACATTTGCCAGCTTCACAAAACAGCCACAACGTGTTTCGCACACGTTCCACGCTTGCATTGGCAGTGTTAGTTACGTAAGCGCTGCACCAGGCAACCCGGGCAACGGGCCGGAACGAGACGTGCAAGATTTCGCGAAGTGAATGTTGACTCGACTCGCACATCCTGATATATCCACCACTCGACTGAAAACATTCGAAAATTATTGGCGTTTCCACTAGTCAACATGGGTTTCGTTTCCTTTACGAATCGGTCCTGCTCTTTTATCAGCACCCTTCAAGGGAGTAGCTTTAAAACTGCACCTTAACAAAGTAAGGTTTTTGTACAAATAATGCATTATTGAGTTTTTCGATTTTAAAACTCTAATAAATTAATAAGTTTTTTAAAACAAATATTTTTTTGCTAAATTATGAAGAAAAAAATTATTCCTATCGTAAGGAAAGATAGAGTTAATATAAGAATTGCAAACTTTATTTCTGAAATCACACACACTAAATCCTATTCATCACACCATTGAGTCAATAAACAGACACTTAAACCCGAAAAACTTCGAAAATCGCGCCCGCTCTTCCCTTTAAAAAAAAATAAAGGACGAGCAGAGTTCCACTAACGCGAAAAAAAACAGCATTCGCGTCCTTCGAAAGCGAAGCTCGACTGACAGCCCCAAGTGGCAGTTGCAGGCGGCGACCGCATCGACCACGCAGGCCCATCTCGCACTGCAGCAGCACTGCCGGTGCAACTGCCCGGCTGTCGGCAGTGCTCACTCCGCAGCGCGTTATTTACATACAATGGCTGGACATCGCTTCGAGAACACGCGGCCGCCGAGACAGATTGGAAATCGGCCGGGAAATCCGCGCGAATCCCACCAAAGGAGGTAATAAACATTTTCGGGAGCGATGATCAAAATCACTAGGATTTACTTTTCGTGAACGTCAAGGTTTCGCTCGCTAAATTATTCATGAAAAAAACGTTTCTATGGACTAATACTTTTAAGAGAAGTTTAAACAACGGTAGAAACGCACTAATTTCGAAATTGATTGGACAATGATAGCTTAATATCAAATCATCGAAAGTGACAGCACAGATCTTGCGTTAACTTTCATTTTCCGGTGACTTTTGCTACTTTTTTTAATGCACAATTTAACCCATGACAAAATGAAGAACGTGGATTTCTTTCTGTATCAGGACATCATTAAGAGTCTAGTATCTGTCTTTACTAAAATAATTTTTTTTTTGGCGTTTACTTACCTTTTTCCGACGACTTCTGATCAGTCACCAGCAAACCAACAGGAACAACTGCACAGGATTTCTTCAGAATGACAGCAAGACACAGTTTTATAGCTACTGGAGCAAGCGTCAACCCACACGATTGTCCACACTCACACACCTAGCGGACTGCGAATAGGCTTATTCAAGCTAGTAATAACGAGACTGAGCTCCAAACGTCACCGTCTGCCGGGAGAACTCCCCTGCGCTGCGCCTGCGTGTCTGACCACCAGAGCGCGCTGTCTGCGCTCGCCGCGCGGCCTAGCGGAGAGCCGACGTGCTTCTGGCGCCGCGCTAGCCTCCCGGCAGGGACCTCTCAAATTCACCTGCGATCAATAATTGCGCTGAATTCGCCTGCGAGTGGATAGAATGCAGCCAGACATGTGGATCATGTCACGCTCTTTTGCAAAGGCACGCAGTCCCCGACATTAGCCAAACGAACAGCTGAGTTGTGAAGTGAACGAGACAGCTCACCCGCGTCCAAAGACAGTGATTTGTTTTTGAATCGACTTGAATCCCGAAAGAAAGAAGGAGACCCGATCGCAACAGGTCGCTCTTGAATGCCAGCTCGATTCCGCTCTCTGACGAGCACGACGCTGCAGTTTCAGAAAGAGAAGTTAATGGTGCCGTTTGACACAAATTTATGTGCTGGAGTGGAACTGTGGAATGTGATACGGTTTCCAATATACAACGTAATATTGCTCAAAGTCACGAATATCTGTGACTTAGCGCTATTAAGAAGTTGATCTCTTTAAAAATATTGCAGCAAGAGTATCGCCTATATACTATTTTAATGACAGAAATTTAATATAACTCACGATGAATACGATTAAATATATTTTTGTTGGAGTGGTGAATACCTAAGAATAAAATACTACGTTCAATTACAGACATTTCTCATTATGGATAGTATAAAGGTGTCAATTAAAATGCTACGTTTGGCTACAGCGCGACTTCATTTGAAGAGTGCGGGTTCTCCGTGCGTTTCAAATACGTCACTTTCGCGCCACAGCAGTAATAATGGCGGCGTCTATCCTCGCAGGTGTTGTGCTGGTTGCATTTATCACAGGCGAAATCCTCTCCATAGAAAACAAAAAAGCTGTTTTTACTTTTCCAGAATTCCCTTACAAGGAAACAATAAAAAATGTAAGTTACCATGAAATTCAAAAATAATTTATAATTATAAGGTTATATTTTATCTTTAAACAAGTTTTAAAAGTGTTTAAATAATTTTATCTCAGATAAAAATATATTCTAGGAAATGGCATTTCGTGAATATGAATCTGCTTGTGAACAAAGTCCATCTTGTGTGCATACAACCGGAATATCTAGAATCCGTTGTTTAAGAGAATGTGTTTCTCCTTCATGTTACCAGGATATATACCAAACTGACCAGGTAAGCAGTTTTTGCTTTTTCTTGATGAATATTTTTCTGATAATTTAATGTTATTTTAGTTTCTCCATAGTTCACATTTTAAAATATTTTTTTAAAATTTCCTTGTCCATGACAACAGGCGCATCAAATTCAATAAATACTTTTAAATATTTTAATTTTCAAATTCATCTTAAAAATATGAATTTGAAGCAATACTCATTTGTAACTTATTTGCAAATATTATGTAATTTTGGGTTGTTTTTATAGTCGTGTATCAAAATATAGAAATTGGATTTTGCAGTGGTATGAATTAATATTTAAATTTGGGTAGAATTATGTCCTGAAAATTATAAATCTTATTAATGAGAAAAAAAATTATGCACATATACTACTTGTATAATTCCAGGAAAAATCACTCATACAATTATTTTAGGACACAATTGATGCAAAGAATAAAATTACTTCACATATCTGCCAAACAACACGATAATATTTTATAACTTAAGTAACTCTTTCAAGAGTCGTGAGTACATATTTGTTTCAAGTGATCTCTTAAAATATTGGTTGGAATTTTAAATCGTTCTTCAGATTGAAATATTCTTTTAAATTTTATATTAATTTTAACTAATTTAATTTAATAATTTACTAAAAAACTTTTGATTTCAGTTCCGTGAGTACCAACAAACCTAAATATTTCTGTACAACTACTTTCTTATTAGCATAAACAATAACCTGATATCATTAATTCATTTGTTTTTTCTTTCTTTTAAAAGCTAGAAGAAGGAGAAATAGATGTACGTCTCAACTCATTCAAAGGCTGTTTCATCCAAAGAGCTAGCCGTCCTAGGCCATAAATCATCTTCAAATCTGAGATAAAAAGTCTGAAAAGCTTTATAAAATGCAATTATCAATGTTTTAAAAGTAGTTTAGATAATGTAAATATTTTAGCTTTTTCTTATCAGCAAACAAATTAGAGCATATCATACTTTGCATTTCTACTACAGGAATAGAAGTGATGTTTTAAAAGAAATATAACCATATCTCCTAATTTTATGACTCAAATAGTTTGTGCAATTCACAACAGAAACGTCTGTTGAAAATAATTTGGTGGATGGTTCGTTCTGGAGATGGTTCATACTACTAAGTTACTTTGAAAAATGTTGATAAATGATCTACAAACTATAAGAATAGTACATCAGTTCCCAAACTCAGGAATGATCTTTATTTGCAATTGAGCATTCTTATTCCAGGCTGCCCTCCCTATAGATTCTTAGTTCTGTTCTTTGCATCTAAGAAGAACTGCTTGTCAAATTTAATATTGACTGTTTTCAACAAATATCTAGAGCTTATGAACTCTGAAACCACTTTAATTGGTGGAATTTTAGAAATTAAACGCTCATTTGAAGCACTGCATTGCCAATTTTAAAAATTAAGCTTTTAGTAAATTTATCTTTCCAAGGGTAATGTTAGAAAACGAAGGCTGTGAAATAGTTCTTTTGATGTGAACTTGTTGACATCATTTGAATATTTTATTAATCTGTAGATATACATAAATTGTATCCATTTAACATTTTCATAATACCTAATTTTACAAACAGGGTGTAATTAAAGTTTTATGAAATTTTAATTGTATTTTACGTTATTTCTTTACATATAATACAAGACAACTTTTAATCATGTTTGTTGGTTTTCTACTGCTCTATTTTGGTTTTAACACTTTTAAATGTTAACTCTTAAGTATACAAAAAACAATCAAATGTAAGACTACTGTATGTTTTTAATATCATGAAATAAAGATTATGACATCCATATTTTAGCTAGTGTGTCCCTTTTGTAATATCAAAACTTGTCTTTGTTGAAGCATTTCTCAGAGTTTGAATCAACTCTTGAGAAATGTGTGTATTCAGCAGAAGAATCTAAAAATTAAAAAAAATATTAACACCATAAATTATGAAGTGAACTATACAGAGGAAGTCATGAAGGAAGAGCAGAATTTGAGACGGTAAAGATGCTTGTGCCTAACAACAAGCCCAAGTCTAGAATTGGAAAATTTTAAAAAAATAATACAAGTGACTTTAATTCAATTATACCTGAATGTTTCATAGAGAAAAAAACTACAATGTAAAACAGTTATTTTAAAATGTTAAAGCTTTTCTTTTATTTTATAAAATTGTATAGGTCTCACTTGATAAGTTTTAAAGAAGAATATAATTGTTAAGTGCAACTGATTTATCAAGTGTTTTAATATTGGAAGGTTTTCTTTTTTCATTGTAGCTTAGCCACTAATATCCTAAATGTGCATTCTTTCAAAAGTAAATCTACCCTTACTTAAAAATAATAATTATTAGTAAGAGAATTGAATTATTTAAAAGTATGTTCATTAGATAAAATATAATTGTAGATTAAAAACCATACAATTAAAGAAATATATTTTATGAAAATTGAAAAAGAATAAAAGTTTCAAAAAATGGATAATTTTGTCAGATCATCATGTTCATTAGATTTATGTATTCATTTATATGAAGAGCTCAAGGACCAACAGTTTTATGCCCTTTCAAACAAATATTGAGTTATATATTGAGGTGGGGGGGAATCTGTTTATAATAATAAGAAATCTTTAATAAGTTTTTCTATAATACTCAACCATTTATGGATGAAATATAATATTACTTACAGGGTACAAGCTGAAAGGCTGAGGGCTGGTAAGGGAGTAATATCTACATGTTTGCCAAAATGTGGAGTGGGACTATTTGGTCCCAACCCTTCATATATTGTTTTAATATTAGGCTAGACGTGTACAGGCTAAAACAAGAAATAGCCAACTACCCTCTGTGTCCCTTTTCCATCATTATTTTATATTTACTTATGACATATTTTACTTGTAAATACATAAAATATACCACAAGGATAATAAATTGATGTTAACAACACAAGAAATACAACTATTCAATGTTGAATTGTTTACAAGGTTGGCAAATGGTTTGGTGAGCTTCTCTTCCAAGTATCCATTACCCAAAGTGTCCACTTAAAAAAGGAGAAAATCAGGAATTTATCATATTTATGGAAATAAATTGTTTTACAGGGCCCAATCAAAATTTTCTTGGGGGGACCACAGCCTCCCTGACCCCCTTGGGCACACGCCTATGAACGTTAGTGAAATCTCAGGGCTAACACTGACCTCAATAATACACAAATATTATACTCCAATTTAAATACAGTGGCACTTCAAGGTCATGAGCCAGATGTAGAGGGGGACACTGTCATCCAATTGAGAGCTTCATTACAACTTAAATTTTTGGTACTGTAGTTCCCGATTGAATGGCAATGTCCGCCTCTCCTTCTTGCTCATGACCTTGAAGTGCCACTGTTTATATCAAAGTATAGAATATAAACTTCCTAAAACAAAACCAAAAGCTGTAATGTTTTATAATATATATATATATATATATATATATATATATATATATATATATATATATATATATATATATATATATATATATATATATATATATATATATATATATATATATATATATATATATATATATATATATATATATATATATATATATATATATATATATATATATATACTATATATATATATATATATATATATATATATATATATATATATATATATATATATATATATATATATATATATATATATATATATATATATATATATATATATATATATATATATATATATATATATATATATATATATATATATATATATATATATATATATATATATATATATATATATATATATATATATATATATATATATATATATATATATATATGCGCATTATTGCACTATATGCATTATTTAAGTCAGTAATAGCTCAGACTGAATGGTCTTATAATTAACAATTAGGAATATTAATTTGAAATATGTTTGTTACATTACCCTGTGCATTAGTGTTTGAGCAAGCCTACTTGTAAGGATATTTGTTAATTGTTGAGAATCAGCGAGGACTGTTGCAATTCTTTCTACAGTCTCAGAAAGTAAGTCACGATAAGGAGCCCTACTTTTTTTTCTGGTTCGAATATTACTATTTTGAAAGCCTGTTTCCTCACTGAAATATAAAACACCATCACAAAAATTATCACAAAGGAACATAAAAATAGATTGTGATATAAATGTCAAAACATATTTTTTAAGAATGTGACTCACCATGTTGCAAGAACATAATAATGCAACCACCAACACAAAAAATAAAGAAGTTCACAACTGATTTCTGGTTTCTTGGACATGAAGTAGATCCGTAGCACAGTATGTGTCCATGGATGAGTAGCAAGGTTACAATACAATTCGTTTTCTGGATACATTTTAAAAGCATACTGCAAAACTCCCCCCATTGCTTTTAAACTATTTCTGGACACATGGGGGATATTCTATTCAGAAATTCAAATAAAAACAATTACCCTTTATACAGTAACAAAACCATAGTAGAACATCCTCAAATTATTTGGTTCACTACCGACTTATCTTCCCAAGAACACATTTTGACAGTTCAGTTTCGATAATTTGGATACCTGATATAATCTATTTCCTACAACATTTGAAACAGATTTCCTACTAAAAGCTATTTCCTTCAACAGACTAATTTCAATATCACACCTGATATTTAATGAAAACAATTAAAAAATCTAATTTTTTATTCAGTTTATTTCATTATGTATGGACTTCCAATCTTTAATAATATCAACCTCAATTACTTGGTTAATTATTTGAATGGAAATGATGATGATTATTACCAAGCCACTAATCAAAAGCACCTAAAAAGAACAGAGTTAAAAGTTTGCAACAACATATAGTCTCTTTAATGAGAAGTTATGCTGTATCTGATAGAGAATAACAGAGAAAAGAATGAAAAGATAAAGACCAAACAATAATAGTCAATGAAAGGGGAAACAAAGAAAATTTGCTGCCCAGTGGTTTTGCCCTCAAATACATAAGGGAATGATTAGGATTTGAAGTCAATATGAAGAGGTGTGCTGGTCACCACATTGCATATCACTCTGGGTTATCTCTTTAGAGCGACCAAAACATATTCATAACTGGCCTCAATGGTGTAGGAGTAGGAGTTTGGAGTAGCATCCAAGTTCCAGAAGACTGTGGGTTCACATCTCACATTAGGCATGAGTGTTTTCATCAAGAGGCAACAGCATTGTCGGCTTACCATATCACTGTATATTCCGTCTGAACATCATTCCATCTATGATCAGTAATTTCTAAACATCATCCACCTCTTTTGATTACTCTACCATTCTTCACATTCTTAAATGACAAACACATGCACAGACAAACCACATGTCATCATGAAAGGGGAAGATAAGCCTCTTCCATTGCCTATGCTCAGAAATCAGGATGGTACCCATCACAAAAACCATACTTGCAATAAACTAACTTACATCACCTTTAAATATCTTACCTTACTACAAATGTTCTGTAAATGTCGGAAAAGGATCTGCAGAAAAGGTAATGAGATGTAATGAAGATCCACAGCAACAATTACCATTAGAGGATGAGGAAGCTCAGATGTCATTGTATCATATAAAAAGTTTAAAGTGCAGACAAGAATATCATAGTCCTCTTGAATTAATAGATAAAGTATTTGCAATATGTCAACGTGAAGGGTGAATCCTTTCTGTAAAAGATAGTTATTAAATGTTCTGTTCCTATTTAGACACTTTGGTTGTTACAAATCTCACCTTCTGAGTATCAACAAAAGTTTCTTCATAATATTTATTTATGAGCATTAGTAACTGAAGACTTGGGCGTATTAATTGGAGATTTGGATATCCAGTAGTGTGATAGATCATTTTCACAAATTCTTGTTGATTGATGTAGCTTAACAAAACTAAAAGCAAAAAGATCAAAGAATAAATTGTGTAATTTAGATATGAGACTTATAAAAATGTTTATAATAGTAATAATAATAATAATAATAATAATAATAATAATAATAATAATAATAATAATAATAATAATAATCATCATCATCATCATCATCACAATAATAAATTTGTCACATAAATACAGCATAAGCCATGTATGACATGTCAGGATATGTACAGAATCATACAATGTACAACATAGATATTTCTAAAAATTAAATACAATACAGAATTCAAAATTCAATTCAACTTTTATACTAAATACAATACACTGCTAATTAATTTTATAAATGGTAGTGTTAAAAGACTAAAATTGAAAACAATAATTAAAAAAAGGAAAGAAAGGTTAAAAAGAAAAAAATGGTCTTCATTTGAGCTTGATGCCTGGGCTGGGTCTGCCCTTTATGTTCAACAATTTGGATTTTGAGGTTTCAAACATGTAACAGATTATGTAAAGTTATTAGTACTAGTTTATATTTATGTGGATGAGTGTTTATGATGTGTATCTTCTTTTGTACTGTAGAATGTATAGTTTAACAGGAAACCTTTCAGTTTATTTTTGAATGTGTGTATTCTGGCTTTTAGATTCACTAGGGGGTTTGTTACATAGTGAAATGCTTTCTATAAGAGAAGGTGTGCTGAGTTTAGGCTTTTTAAATTCACATGGTGTTCATAGTTATGAACTTGTGTTTAGAGTAAAAAACTATTTGTTTCTCATAAAGGTCTTCTTTGTGAAGATTAATATTGCAAAGAAGTACATAAAAGCATTTGAATTTCTAAGCTTCAAGCCAACTCATCCCCAGATGACAGTATTTAAAATAACATACCTCTCAGATCTTTTCTCTTCATTGCCATTAAGAGGCACATCGATGCAAGATCAAGAGCTGGCGCTCTTGACTCCACACAAATATCATTTGCCTTTTCAAAATGACTCAACACTTTCATAATGTGAGTAGCGCATTGCAGAAGTAATTTGGAAGTGGGTGCTGCAGGACATCCAGTTCTTGCTGTTTTCATATAATATGTAATATTGTGATCTATACCACAAACAAGAATTATGAATTCAAGTATTGGTAAGATTAATGGTAAAAGAAATAAGGCTCAATCTGTCAAAGGATATCTTTCTAAAAGTTGATTTCCATTAAAAAAAATAGTAAAATATAAAATGTTCTAAAATTTCAAGATATATTCTCTCAAGAATAAGATTTGGAATCATTCCGTTGATAAATCAATTCAGAAACTGAAGCTTCAGAAATTCACATTCTTCAGCTCTTTTTAAAAATATGTAAAATTTTAAAAAAAGTTAGGCAACCAAAGAAGTGTGGCTTTCATTTCAGATGGAAGAAAGACCTTTTTTGCATTTTTAAACCCCACTGTAATACATGTATATAGAATATTAATCTTAACCACTGTTTTGTTAGAAGTTTATATGAAAAATTGAGTGTTAAAATACAAGATACCAAAGGAGGCACATCTGCAATCCCCACTAATGTGGCCCTCAGGTTGCCTTCTATCACCACCACTGTTCAATATATACATATGAACTACATCATGAAGATGTGGAAGAAAGAAGTGAAAGGAGGCATTGGTATGGGGCGAGGTCAGGAAATAAAGACTATACTGTACGCAGACAACCAAGTAAGTGTAAGACATCAGAGGATGATCTGCAATGGCAGAATATAGACAGAACAACATTGTAACAAAATATGGAATGAGAATATCTACCATGAAAATTAAAGCAATGGGCTGTGAAGGCAATGAAATATATAAGGACAAAAATAGTGATTGATAACAAAACAATAGTACAACCTTTACCTACCTAGTAACAAAATTTCAAAACAGAAAGTGGATTTTGAATCAAAATTGGCAAACTACATCAAAATCAATGGCTGCATCATAAAAAGGCACTTTCAACACATGATCACACAAACAAAAATTATACTCCATAATATCATTGCCAAACCAACACTATTCTACAGCTGTGAAATAAGGATATTGAAAAAAAAAGAGTTAATGAATTGAAGCAGCCTAAATGACGTACCTGAGACCAATATTAAAAGTGACGAGGAAAGACTAAATAAGAAATAAGCCAAATTAAAACCAAAAACATCATTGAAGACTTGGTAAAGTATCAAAAGAAATGGCAAGATCATATAAAAAGAATAAAACCAACCAGACTACCAAAACAGGTGCAAGAGTATTGATCAAGAGGAGAAAGAAAAAGGCCAACCAAAGCAAAGATAGTAAGACCAGGAAAACCTTGGCAGTGACTAGGGGACTACTGGAAAAATGGGAACTATATTACTAAGAATAGGACTATTGGAAGAACAGAACTACTGGTATGTACCTAAACAATTCATGAGTATGATGAAGTTGACCACTATTTTGTAATGAAACATAACAACTTATGTAATTTTGTCAAACCAATTTCACTTAAAATTGAACACAACACAGTTTTTCTGACACAAGTGTGATTCACTATATTAGAAAATAAACATAGTCTTGTTTTTCCTTTCAAAAGATAATGAAATATTTGGTAACTTTTTTGATCACCAAAACCCCCTTCATGAAAAAGAGTTTGTATATGCCAACGTTTATTCTTTATGATAATGTGTATGTTGGAAACGTTTAATTTAACATTTTCAATCAGTAAGAGGCCTACCTTTCATATCTGAACTTTCAGAACAATATTCACTCAGAAAATTTGGTAAGGTATCCCACAAAAGACATAGTATGCCTTCAGATGATCTTTCTTTTTGACTCAAAATAGCTTTTATAAGCACAGATGCAGCATGACAAGACAACTTCTCTTTACTATATTTGACCACCTCCTTTACATAGAACACACAAATAATTGTGAATGAAAAGAGTTTTGTATAAATACAATGAACTTCATTAAGTCTGAAATATTCTTTACACTAAGTTATTACCAACAAACAAAAAATGACATCTTCACTTGAAAATGCCATCTTCATAAGTGCAGAATCATAATTTTCATTATCTTCTTTCTCCAACCATAAACATAACTAAACAAACAACACTCAATCATATCAAAACAATGCAATTATCTCTCATATTCTAGAAAGCAACACAAAAATCAATTATTTGGAAGTAAAATCACCAGTAAGTATTTTATTGCACTAAAACATTTCATAATAAAGAGTTTGTTTTGTTTTGGAAATTGATAACTAAAGACCCAATTTTCTTCAAGAGGAACTTTCTAAAACATGCAGTAAAATCACCAAAACGCACAAAAGCATGCAATAAAAATATTAAAAATTTGCAAAATAAATGAATACAAAAATTGGAAAATACAAAAATACCTTCAGAAACCACCCAAATGCACAACCAGATTGTCATAAAAACTTTTTTCTTAAATTAAACCTTTAAAAAAGATAAATTAAAACAAGTTGATAATATAATAATTATATTTTATGCAGTAAAACTATGAATCTATCAAATTCATCCAGTAAAACCCCAAAATGTGTAATTTTCAGTCAGCAGTACTCAAAACATGCAATTTTGTGCAGTAACCCCCAAAACGTGCAATTTTATGCAAAAGAAAAAACAAGAACTAAAACATATTTGTTTTACGATTCAAATTTCTGTCAAGATTTCATCCAATTTTAAGTTAGCAAAGAAAAGATGTAGTTACATGGAAATCTGGTCTTTATTGATAATGTTTCTAAAGAAAAAATGGAGAGCACTTAAAAAATACAAGAAGGTAACTATTCTCTTCCTAATAATGAACAATTAACCTTTTTTAAACAATTATAAGTTTGTTTTTTCCGAACTGCCTTACATTTTATTCTAAAAATTTTTATTGCCAGATCATCTTCCTCAAAAATATAGGGATGGTTCTTGATAACACATTGGAAACAGAGAGATAAAGCAAAAATAAGTCAGAAGGAAATGCTTTATACTACATTGGAAGTCAATGATCTTTGACAGTACACTACAATGCAAACACTAATATGTTTACTCTTAAAGTAAACTTATTCAAGGAGTAAATATTTATGCTCACGTTAGTACACTCTGATAACAAATGACAAAATCAAACACTCTTCACACTCACTCAAAACAAATACTTTGAAGGGATGGATCAGTCTTCAGATTATTGACCTCTTTTACTTCAGAAACCATTCATCTACACATTTCTATTTACAAGTATTGTTGATCAAAGTGAATTCAAAAAATTTGATTGCAAATGCTGAAAAAAGTCATTATGAAACTCACCGTTTCATACTGAAATTTTGTTGGAATTCGTGGAGACGAAAAAGACCAAAACAATACTGCTGGATGGTGCGTATATAACTGAGCACATGGAATATTGTTGAAAAATTTCAATAAAATATCCGTTGACTTGTATATTACCTCAAGTGAAGGAATTGAAGTCTGACAAAGAACTGCTTCCTGAAGAAATTAAAAAAACACAAGAGGAATTCAGCAGAGAGTTTGTTTCATGTATTAAAAGAATTGATTATTGAGTGCTTAAATTAAAAATATACAATAGCTTTTATAGCAAAACTATTTCTCTGCAGCTACATTTTTAATTTTTTTCAATGATATTTCTTTTTATTTCATTTCCTCTCTCTGTACTCTTTGCCCACAATTTAACTAAAGCTTACAGTGTAGAGGAACCAAAATGCCTTTAATACTGGTGTTGGGAATTCAGCCGCTGGCAAAGAAGTAAGATAATTTAATAAACAATTTAAATGAAGTTCATGAGCTGGAAGGCTGAAACAAAATGCTTAGTCATACTATCATCTAGTAATATCAAGCAACATCAAGAATCACATAATATATTCTATATCACTTCTTTACCTAGGAAGAAATAAGCAAAAGAAGTAGAAATACATGATGACAAAATGTTGGCAACTTTCAGGAATATTTGGTTCATTAAGTACATTCAACCAATCACTAAATCTTAAAGGTAATGAGCAAATTCCTTCTTCAAAATAAAATTTGAGATCAAAACTTGTAAGCCAAGAAGATGTCCCTAAATGATCTTCCGCCAAGCAAATGAGATAATCAATCATTACTTGCTGAACAAGGTGTCTAAAATGGTGAATTTTTCTGAAAATAACAGAAATGCAAAACATTACATAAGGATGTGTGAAGCATTTGGAATTTAAAAAATCTTACTACCTTGTGGTTGTCCAATTTAAAGTAAATGGGAGAAGTATTGTGAATCCTGCTTTTGCTAAGTCTTCAGAAAAATTATTTATGTTAAAATCTTCTGCCTTGTATAAGTACTTAATGCACTGTAGGACACCAATATACAATTCCAATGACTCCTCATCAAGTTCTGATTTCTGAAATTTTTATTAACAATTTCATAATACATCACAAAATTTTTAGAATTATTAATGAGCAAAGCAGAGTTATAACTAAACATAAATTAATGCTTTTTTCTTCTTTTATGATTTTATTCTTTCCTTTCCCTCCCCAGAAATCCTTGGAATTTATTTCATATCTACAAAAGACATTTAACAGTTGACTTCGCAGTTTCAATGAAGAAAATGTAGTCACCACTTTTCTAGGTACAACTACTAGTTTCAAACAACCATGCCTTACAAACATGAAATTTAGGAAAGAACATTCTATATGATACATAAGGGATCAACTATAAAAGTCATTTTCATTCTTGATCCCTCATCCTATATATCCAGAAGTGTCCAAAATAGTACGCACGCACCTAACCCAACCCACAATGAATAGGCATTCACAATAAAGGCCTCACTCCCCTTCTTTTTTGGAAAAAAAAAAAAGCACCACCATCATATTGTTTATATCAAAATAAAATTAATACAAAGAAAGTAATAACAAGTAAGTTCTTTCAACCACAACAAAAGGTCATAAAAATAAGTATTCATGTCATGATTTTCGGGATACTACTAAGCTCTCTTAAACTAATTCGATAACAAATATTTTGACATCTGCAACTCTGACAATATCTTTGGCATTTTCTATAAAGCAAAGAAACTTTTAACAATGCAACTAAATGATTTTTAATAAATTAATTTGAAGATTATAAATTGAAATAGGACAAATGTTAGCCACCCATCTTATCTGTCAATATCTGTAAGAGATGATTTTTCAGAAACCTTCCTGAATTAAGCCTGTGGACATCTTTAATGGACAACCCTTAAGTTGTAGGTAGTGAACCTAAAAATGTCTTTTCTCAGACACAAAAGAAAAATATTTTATTTTTCCAGTAATAAGTTTGTTATAATAACTATTTCCAATATGTCAAGAAATTACTTAATACATAGCATAGATTTATAGTAAGATTTTATTTTCATAAATTAATGAGTTTACTTTTAATATTTAAACTATTATTATTACATAAAACATTGAAATTTTATATAATTATTATGTACAAAATTATATTAAAAATAAAAAAAGTACAACACTCTTTTATCAACATACCATTATATATGGAAGCCACATATTTTGAATGAAGGAGACAACACAGGCCAGAATTTTTTTACTTGCTTTTGTTTTCATATCATGCTTCTGTAATTGAGTCTCCATATCCCTCTCCGATGGTGTAAGTTCATTTTCACTCTCATAAAAATCTTCATCTCTTTGATAATTTGATGTAAGCCCCAAGCAAAATCTAACACATATATTTTTTTATCTAAAGCAATGAGCTTCTAAAACTTTTCTTTGTTAAACAGAATCATTTGCAACGCTAAATAGAAAATGAAGGAAAAGTACACAATTTATAAAATTTATAATTTGGGTACTTTTCCTGTGAACTGTGAAACTCATCCTAAGATTTCATATCCACATTCATATTTAATATGTATTTGATGAATATGAAATGCTCAAGATGAGTTCCACAGTTGTTTTGGGTGAACTGAAGCATAAATTTATAATATTTTAATAGATTGTTGCTTCAGGCATGATAGAGGCTATTTGTCAACCTGTTACATAAGTGCTTATGAGAAATCAGTTTGAGGTTTGTCTCTTATCAACAAATGTTTGGAACAAAATACAATTTCAATTCAGTAGTATGAAACATTTTCCAACATTTGAATCAGCATTGAATATCAACAGCTTACATTATCAGGTTTTGCACTCAGAAGTGGTATAGCAAATACACAGCAACTACCGAAGAAAATACTAAATTTAACATTCATTTAGACCTAGATACAACTTCAAAGTCGAAAAATGTAATGAACCAAAAAAACAATAACTGTAATCTCACATAATAATCTATAATCTAAATTGCAAACAAAGTTGTTGCAATAGCAAAAAGTAGAATTCTCTGATTTTTTGTTGTTGATATACTTGAAAATTTAATTAGACAGAGTACATGGAGTTTGTATTATTTTTTTATGTTTTTATTATGTGTACATACTAATATATTCTATTATGTTGCATGTATTATCTTATCTACCTGTGTTAACAACAAACATAGCTAACATACAGTGCAACTTCACCTGCTGGAATCATTTAAATTTACAAAAAGTAATAAAGATTTGTTACTATTCAATACATGCAATATATGATGAGGAAGTCCATTCAAATTTCCTGTCTTAAGCCAAAAGTAATTGTCTTTAGTTGGCAGTAACAGTAACATTGAGTAGTGTTTTAGAAGCACTGCACTGTAAATCTAAACTTCATGCATCCTAAATTGTATATTTACCAACCAACGTACAAAAAGAACAGTTTCCTTTTTCTAATTTAATGATGCTCAAAATTAATTTATCATTTACATGTTCTCTAAACAAAAAATATTAAACATGAGTAGACCATAATTGCATACCGAAGAGCTCCAGATCCAATCTTTGCCATTAGTGCTATTATTTTAGCATGTATTCTCTCAAAATCTTTTGAATTACATAAAAGAGCTAGCGATGCCAGACTTTTCTGGATAACATCTGGTACCTCTCTTAGAAAATCACAATTTGTGAGAGCTGGGTCACTTTGAGAGAAAAGGCTATACAACACAAGTGAAGCATTAATAGTAATTTCATCACCCAACTCTTCTTTGTTCTTCAGTATTGACATTACAAGGGAAAGCACTTGTGAAATATTTGCATCATTTCCAAATAACTGTTTCAGAGTCAAATTTTTATTGAACCTACAGTAAAAAAGTTTTAGTTGAAATGTTTATACAATGTTACCTAAATATATAATAGAATGCCTTTATAAGAGATTAAACAGAAAAGGAAAAAGTTGCAAATGTTAAAAATTAATGGTGACGAGGTCATGAAAATTAAAATTTTGATTTAGTGACATTCACAACGACACTAAAAGCTACACAATCAACATTGTCATTAGAGGTAATGTAATGTAGGTGAAGTAAACAAAAACATCTCATGACAAAGAAGATAAATAAGAAACGATTGAGAGTCTTCAAATTAGATGTTGAAATTTTTACTTACTCTTCAATAAACACAGCTAAAAGTCTTAACGCATCATTTGCTGTTGAAAGTTCCTTTTGAGACTGCTTGAATAAAAAATACAAAGTCCGTTGCATACATTCTACCACATATGCAGCTCGAATCTGAGTGGAAAATTTTTCACTATTTAAGAAAAGTTCCAAACACTTCAAAATTTCCCTGTAAAATATTAATTTTCTTTTCAATGAAGATTGAAAGGAAATAATATGTAAATTTATTTATTGTCTCAAAAAATGTACCTCAAAAGCAAGGAATCTTGTGTTGCCATGGCTTCTCCTAAGTATTCCACAATATCAGCTTCAATAAACCTATCACATACATTTCCTGAGGTATCGTCATTACCTGCTGTTTTAAATTCAAGATAGATCAGCAAGAATTGTACAGCTTCAAGCTGAAAAATCAAGTGAAATTAACCTGACCTGACATTTCTCTGGACAATTTCTACTTAAACATACATATAATTATTTGAAATTATCTGATGTGAACGTTGCTACACTTTAAATATGAAATTTCACCAAATACATATTGTTGCAAATTGTTAGAGGATTATTAACTCTTGCAAATCATTCTTCATCCTATTTCTATATTTCATATCACTATGTCAAACAGGATGTTTTATACAGCATTTGTGGAAAGTTTTCATTTTATTTTTATTAAAGATAAGTGTTTTGAACAAATGTCCAGCACACCAATTATGTAAAACAAATGTTACTATCTTTTTCTTTCTTAATAAATGTGAAAAGATATCAGAAATAATATTATGTAAAAAAAATTAATTTATTGTTTAATCTTAAGGATCATCTGTTAATGAATTATAATTCAAAAGCCTGAAAGACAAGAATGATAAATTGTTCTTGTCAAGAGAAACATTTATCAGAATTTACACTTACAACTGGAAATAACTCAATATTTCCCAATTTTGATTACTAAATATTTATTTGAATAACATGAATATCAATCATATAAGTTTTATACCAACAAGTATAAAACTAATGTCGACTACAACAGTGAAAATGTTGTGTTGGATTTAATTTTAACTTTGATTTAGAAATTAAATACTTATATTGTTGAGTTATGTCTGTTTTTAATTTTAAATCTATAAATAAAACAAAAATCTCGAATTATTGCAAATGTACTGAATCCAAAACACATATTCAGTTTTGTTTTTTTTAATATTCAGAAATAACTTGCTCAGTACCTTAATTTTGTCATCTCGGGACATGAGATGACGCTTAACATTGGATACCAGCAAATCCTCGTTCACATTCTCAAACCTAACATCATATACCGATTCCATCTTGCTCGGTCTTTAAACATACTAAACAAAGTTCGGTAGAAATTGTAAACAAATAAGTAGAAGACAAACAAATGTGCAACTCTTCGTGTTTAGAACTCACTTTATGATAATTATTCTTTTATTTTACATTATTTTTTTAGATGATCCTCGCGTGACGTAGGTACTGGACTGGCAATAATCTGTAGGAAATATTTTGAGTTTTTGTTTTCATTAACTTCTCCAATGTCGTTTTATTATAAAACAAATGACTTACGCATTACAACTATGAATATCGCATCTAAGTGCTAAGGATCGCTAAATACAACGAAAATATCTTAAAAATAGGAATACGTTTGTTTTATCTTCCTGAACATAAGTATTTAAACGCTTTTGGTATATATGAAAATATATTAAGAAAAATGAAACATTTTGACGAAGTTTTATTTCAGGGCATGCGGTTCTTTCATGGCTGCGTAGATTTCTGAAAGTTCGATTTTTAGCACTAGTGCTTAAAAAAGCAGACGATATTCAAGTTTTCAGATAAATGTGATTGCAACAAAGAAAACAAAATACTTTCGTCATTATCATTGCATCATCATTACATTAGCTACGTCTACTACCGATCTTTGACGTATGATTTTTGATGATCTTTGACGTAAGTGATTTGTTGAACTAAAATAAAATGAAAGTCAGTGAGTACTTGAATTAAAATAAAATGAAAGTCAGTGAGGCTCTTCTCAGTGCTAGAGATCGAATAAAGAAAACGATAGTCGCGTTTTCACATTTGTCAATACAGGATTCACGAGCGAATAATAATAGTCAATAGCTTTTCGTAGACACAGCGTCGTGCCAGCGAGTAAAACAAATTCAATTATCAGACCGATATTTAGAGGCCACTAGGTGTAAGAATATTTTGTAGTAGTGAAACTGAAAAAATAATAATGATTGCCATGTGCAATCAAGCTTATGAATGTGTCTCTGAAATTAACAATTAGATGTACTTTCACCATTAACTTTACTGGCAAGTATACCGTGTTTGCCGTCAGCTATTATTAGACACACGGCTTTCAATCAGAAGATTAATGGCCACACGTATATTCTCTCGTTTCTTTCCGAGATTACCGTCACTCAGCGTGAAGGTGCTAATTCAATTGATATGAACGTCATGTATTAAATCCTTGCCACTAAAATTCACTTAATTTTTCAACTATATAAGGACAATAGCATCCCTGCTTTTAATTTTATACATATTGGATATCATTTTGTTTGCGCATCAACAGGGGCATCCAGAGAAAACCAAGCACCTGGGGCAGTTGGTTCACGTGGGGGCCCCTCATTTCAAGCAAAAAATTCCCTCCTCCCCCAATTCGTAAACAATTCATTTCTCCATGCACCAGAAATAACTTACGGCGTTAAATTTGGATTAGAGATGATTTTCTTTTCTTTTGAAGGAAAAAATATTTGGGGTTCCGAAATCGGGGCCTGGGGCAAATTGCCCCACCTGCCCCCCCTTTTGGTCGCCCCTGCGTAACAATATGCACACGATATATTTATAACAAACTTTAAATTGAAAATTTGCTGTGAAAATATTATCACACAGTTTCTGAGCACTGTAATTTTTTCACGTATATCCCTTGTGATATGGCACTTATGAAATGAATATCGTTACATACAAAATACACGATTTTCGAAAACAATGGCAAACGTGAACACGACACAATTTTTTATGGCTTTTCCGTATCTAGTTATATTGATTAAAACTTCCGAGGACACATCAACCGCTATTGACCAACGTTTATAAGGAGCCGTTCGAAAAATATGTTCTCTCTTAGAGGAGGTAAAGTGTTAAATGTAATTAAATGAACAAGGGGTTTGGTGAAAAATAAACCTTCTAGCTTAAATATTACATTATTAACATTAAAATAGAAATGAATGTTCAAATTGTGTCTTGTAGTTAAATTTGAAAAATGTTTTGCAAATCTGTAGTCAATTTTCCCCAATCTCTATTGGAGTAACCTTTGTTTAACTCAGAAAATGTAATGCAGGAGGGTTCTAAATAGAATGTTTATTTCAGGTAGATGCTATTAGATTTACAAATTGTTACAAATGGTAGAGAGGGGTTCAAGCCAAAGTGCATTTTTACACGTATTTTTTGAAAGACTCTTAACTGCACATTTTTTTCAACCATGGCTGCCTTGAACACAACACAATTTTTTATAGCTGTTTCCTTTTTTTGCTATTTTGGAGAGCAGCGGAGGGTTTCAGCTGTCGAATCTTCCCAATTTGCTCGGTTCCACAGTATGTAAGTGCGCCTATTTCAGTCATGGCAGCATTGAGCACAACACAATCTTTGTTAGCGTTTTCCTATCTTGTTATTTTGAAGAACAGTGGAAGGTTTCAGCTTCCGAATCTATCCGAACCGCTGAGTACCACTGTAAATAAGTGTGCTTTTTTCATCCATAGCTGCCTTGATCACAACACAATTTTCAATCGCTGTTTTCGTTCTTGCTAAATTGGAGAGTTGCGGAAGGTTTCAGCTATCGAATCTACCCGAACCGCTGAGTACTACAGTTTATAAACGCGCTTTTTGCAGCCATGGTAGCCCAGGCACAACACTATTTTTATTAGCTGTTTCCTATCTTATTTTGGAGAACAGTGGAAGGTTTCAGCTTCCAAATGTACTCGAACCGCTGTGTACCACTGTAAATAAGTGCGCTCTTCTCAGCCATGGCTGCCTTGAACACAACACAATTTTAGATCGCTGTTTCTTTTCTTGCAATTTGGGAGAGTAGCGGAAGATTTCAGATTTAGAATCTACCCGAACCGCTGTGTACCACAGTATGTAAATGCGCTAAGTACCACAGTATGAAAGTTTATGAGTGCCCAGGCACAACACAAGCCATGACACAACACAATTTTCGTTAGCTGTTTTGTATCTTGTTGTTTTGGAGGACAGTGGAAGGTTTCAGCTTCTGAATCTACCCGAACCGCTGAGTACCACAGTTTATAAACGCGCTTTTTGCAGCCATGGCAGCCCAATCACAACACAAGCCATGGCACAATACAACTTTTGTTAGCTGTTTCCTATCTTATTTTGGAGAGCAGTGAACGGTTTCAGCTTCCGAATCTACTCGAACAGCTGTGTACCACTGCAAATAAGTGCGCTTTTCTCAGCCATGGCAGTTTTGAACACAAAACAATTTTTGATCGGTTTCTTTTCTTGCCATTTGGGAGAGTAGCGGACGATTTCAACATTCGAATCTACCCGAACCACTGTGTACCACAGTATGTAAATGCGCATGCAAGTTTATAAGTGCCCAGGCACAACACAAGCCATAACACAACTCAATTTTCGTTAGCTGTTTCCTATATTGTTGTTTTGGAGAACAGTGGAAGGTTTCAGCTTGCGGGGCACGCCCAGTAGCTGCCAGGACGGCGCACGCGGGCGTGCAGCGGCGGCGGCGGCGGCGGAGGCGGAGGCGGTGGCGAAGACGCGGGGTTTGCGGCGGCGACGGTGGCAACGGAGGCGGAGGCGGAGGAGAACACGCGTCAGCCAAGATCCGCTCTCCCGCGTCTCACCGACAGCCTCATTCTCCTCCGGAATCGTTTCCAGGCGAAGGACGATCTCCCGAAGGGGGATGACGGTCGGAGAGTTTTTGTATACATCCCACGGACACAGACGTTTCATGTTCCTTTTTCGAAAACTTACACACGGCTTTAATCCGCACCGACGCACACGTTTTGGGCGAGGAAAAGAGTTCAATGATCGCACAACATTTTGATCTTCTGGTTGTTCTGCGGTTAAATCTTCGAGCCCTGTTCTTGCAAGAACGAATATTTCCTCGTCATTGTCACTGCCTTCTTCTCGCGACTCGACTGTATCCTTTACAACAACGAGAGACGAATTCTCCAGAATATCGTGTCTCGGAGATTGCTTGTTGGTATTTTCATTGGTTGAATCTTCATATTCAGATGAAGTCCCCTCTCCATTTGCACTATCTTTCTTGTTGGATTCCATTATTTGTGGACAGTTTTCTCTCTTTCGATGCATTGCATAATTCTTGAGCATCAATCTTACAAGAAATGCGTGAATATGATGAAATGTTGTTGGTATCGGAAGATTCATTAAACAATCGTAGAATTTGTGTATACGTGGAATATAAAAATTAAGTAAGTAGTGCGACTGCGGCATCCAAATTTTTGAAGTCATCCAGTTTCTTCCAAGTTTGTAAAACATGTCGAGCCATTCAGTTCCAATCTCTTTTCTCTTGTAATCCATCTGCGATGGATTCAACACACCAAGATCCATAACTGTGAGATTCGTGACAAAACGGAGTACGAATTTGCGGATAAATTCGCAAAGGCTTCTAGGGATAGCCTGCAACAAGACAGTTCTATATTCTCAGGAGTGCATCCTTATAATCCGACAGTAATCGCTGTAACTGCTTTTGTCTCCTACACTTCCTATCTATATGTCAATAACCTATATAACAGTGTCCGGCCGTTAGCATATTTCGTCATGTAATTGTTTAGTGAGATAGTCTTCCATTCCCTCAGAGGGTACATAGTCTCAGAAAAACAAACTTGATAAATACTTCGATTGAAGACAAATCTTCACAAGAACAATCAGCAGCAAAGCTGGCTTGTTATCATGAACGCGGTCGTGAAGCATTTTTAAATGACATTTAAAGCTTAAAAATTTATTGAGAAGACAATCCGGACAAACTACCCCTGTTCATTCTCGTTTTTATCCTCCTTTAAATAAAACTAATCAATCAACTTATTTTTCGATTTTCAACTAATTAATCGATTACAATTAATTGAAAGGGTTTTGCCATTACTTTATTCAATGGGGTACGTGGCACCCCTACATTTATTTAATTACATATTTTCTTTTACTATAACATAGACTTTTATAATGATATATAGAGATGACTATTGCAATATATTCTCTAAATTCATGATCTGTTTTTCTTTACTTTGTAGTCTTACTTCGAAAGATGAATACTTTTCGCCTTACTTCGTAAGAAGAGAAAGTATTGTAATCGTGGGCCTGAAAAGGAAGATTTTCGACAGAAAATACTCATTTCTGGATTCTGGTAACGAAAAAAGTGGATAAATCTTGTTCATATACATAGTAAATTACTTCCTCTAACACGTGAAGTCAGAATCCATGTTTTGTGGACCCTTGATACCAAAAAATCAATAGAGAGCAAAACGTTTCTCTCAGTAGTCAACGCTAACGCCTAAACCGTTCAGAGGATTGTCGGAACTCAAGGCCTTGTGAGATTCAAACGGATATTTCGATTTTTGGGGATTACATGACACCTCAATTACGTTTGCAAACAGTTCTAAAAAAGTTGCTCCAAATTTTTTTATTAAACTTTGTCCTCGAATAGCCCAGGAAAAGCTTAAAAGAATGGCACAGGTCTCATTTTCGTTGATATCCCTGATTTTTTTTTAATTCAACTTTTTTGGCGTCTTCCTACAACTTCAATATTGAAGATAGAAATTTTTTCGTAATAAAATCTGTTGTTCAAAGACATCTTGAGATAAGATCGAAAACAATTTTCCGAAAATATGAGTAGTTTTTGCGTTATTTTGCATGAAATTGAGGCAATTTTTACTTTCTCGCCCTTACTTCGTAAGAATTGTAATCGTGCGCCGGGGTACGGCGAATAATCGACAGGAAAAATCTTATTGCCGGGCCCTGTTTTTTATTGTTTTTTTGAAGAAATATACTGAGTTCAGTCAATGTAACTATTCATATCTATTTACAGACTTACTTGCTAATCTTAATTATAAAACTTACATACTATTACAGAAGGAGAAAAATCCCATTTCGGGTCCTGAGTCTGAATCTAAATCAGCAATTGTTTTCAGGAAAATGTGATATAGTTTTTTGTTTTGAATTCGTGTTTGGTATTTAGGGTTTTTGGCAAATTTGAAAGGTGAAAGAGCTCGGATTTGCAGTAGGATATAATAAATGTTAGTGGCCAGATATGTAATATATAGATCAATGGGTTCTAGGTTAAATTCGTTGTGACATTGAGTGTTGGTTTTGTACCAAGGGGCATTAGTAACTGTTAGTAACAATAGCTAGGTCGAATCCAGTCGGTGTGAGCTCATTGTGTATTCTTAGGTTTAGGAAGTCTAAATTAATTAGAGCAAGGTTTTATTAGAGTCTCTCTCCGATTCAGCCGGATCAGTACCCTAACAAATGGGCCACAGACCGCGCGCAATCTTTCCTTCCCCTTCCTTGTCCTACATTCACCCCTTACACACTTACACTTACATGCACTACACAACCCAGGCAAACAGGGAGACCGGCCGGGAACTTAGAGTTTGTCCCAGTTGGGACGGTGCTCCGCTAGTGGGAAATACCTGGTTGGGGAAAACCCCACCAGCCGCCAGGTAGGTCGGCGCTGGATCTCACCCTTCATCGGACAAAGATCACCGCAACCTCCCAAGGAAAAATATGCACTACACTTACTGGAGTAAAGACCTTAGCAGTTGGCGAGCCCGGAATTACTTATCAATCAACACGTTTTATAGCCAAACACCATATTTTGTGAGTCCTTAACGGATGAACGGTCAGATGTTTTTTAAATCAATTTTTAGGTATCAAAGACACATGGATTCTCACTACACTCCGATTAAATGTAAGACGAATTGACAGCGATCAACTAGCACGCGGTTATCCAATCGGGAATTTGGTTGGTTGGTGAGTGTTTCAGGGCGCGTTAACAACTTAGGTCATTAGTCCCGTAGGGCATGTTTTTCCTCGGGATATGACTGTGATGTTCCCCCGCGGGATGGCGAGATCCGGCGCCGACCTACCGTCGGCTAGCGGGGTTTCCCCCTTACCAGGACTCTCCCACCAGCGAGGCACCACCCCAGCCGGGACAAGCTCTAAGCTCCCGACAGGTCTCCCGGAATATGTGGTAGTATAGGACATGCCAGTGTAAGTGTGTGTGTGTGTGTGTGTGTGTGTGTGTAAGGGGAGAGGATAGGACGAGGAAGAGGAAGGAACGTTCTCGATCCGTGACCGTGACCCGATTGTTAGGGTATTGCTCCGGCATTCGCCCGGTGTTAATCGGAGAAACCACGGAAAATTACCGATCAGAGCAGCCGGTCGCTAGAATTATCCTCCAAACTGCGACTGAATTCGACACTAGCTGGATCTAGGACTTCCCGGTCAGAGGCCGTAACAGCTGATTTACGTCAAGACCAACTCTAAATTAATCCAAGTATAGTGTTTCAGCATAAACGACACGTGGCTACGTTTTAGTAGTATGCGTGCGATTACACAAAAATTGAGCCCGGTGGGAAACTTTGTCTGTTGTATTCGGCTTTAGCGTAGCAAACACATAAGAATCAACTAGAGTTAGCCATTTAACAAAATCACTGTCGACCATTGTAATTTTCTCTTCTTATGAAGTAAGTGTGAAAAAGTAAAATATGTATATTTGTTGAAAAAACAATAATATGCTGTAAAATGGTGTTTATGACATCTTATCCAGTGCATTTAGAACTGTCAAAAAATTCAAGAAAAAGTTTGGAACCGTTTTTGAGAAAATCTCGTCTTTGATATTTTCTTTTGCATTGCTCTTATTTTACTCACATTTACGCGAAAACTAATACTTTTTGTAAAATTGACATAAAGTTAGAACGAACTGTAGAGAGCAAATTTCAAACAAATTGTACTTGTAGGAAGACGCCGAAAAATTCAAACTTGTGTGATTTTCGAAAATTTCGTTAACGGTGAAAATCAGACCTCCCTATCTTTGTAAGTGTACTATTCTTTCGAGAAATTTAAAGAAAAAAGTTGGAACCATTTTAGAGAAAAAATTGAAAATGTCTAGGGTGCTTCATGTAAAGTACCCCTAAAATTTAAAGAATATTTTTCAAAATCCCAGAGCTTTGATTCGGACCAGATCTACTGGAGAATATTCATTTTGGAAAAAAAAGGTACGTATAATTTAGGCGCTAGTGTTTACGGAAGGCCAGAAAAGAAAGGACCCCAAAGTGTGTTTCCGTTGAAATCTCGAAACCGATTTTCCGCAGTACTACATAACTTTCTGTATACTACAGATATTTCTCCACTAACGTACGTATACCAGAAAATAAAAATAACTGATTTATTTTTCGTAGCTTGCACATTATGTATGGATCTAAATTCAATAGCAAATTTCTGGAACTTTTTTTTGAAGCTGAAAATTGTGTATTAAAGTTCATTTTCTTAAAGATTAAATTCACCACATGACCTGGCGATTTTAATAATATATACCAGAGATTTACGAAATCCAGAGATGTGACGTGCAGTAGTGATTTCTAGTTCAGTTGCGGGTTTGTGCAACCACCACCTTCATTCCTTTTATTATTTCTCAAATTCACCATTTATTTTAAATGAACAGATAGAGAATGATAATTTTTTTGATTCATTCACCCCCTTGCATTTTTACCTCCTCACTCCCGCCAACTGTTTCAATGGCATTCTAATACAAATACAACATACTAATACATAGCACACTAATACAAAAACGTAAGTGCCCAGTGAAAATCAAAGCCAGAACCATGTGCGCGGAAGGTGTATATGTCTGACACGGACACTAAGCATATAAGTATTGAAACGTTATTATTTACTAAATGTAAATGTAAATCGTAACCAATTTACGAATTTATAGATGGCGCCAGGAAAAGGTTACACTTGAATTCCTGATTATCTATTACTATCTTCGGATGTATTACAAATAAATGTAAACCCCGCTAGCTCGGTCGACGGGTTCTTATGAAAAAATTATGTGGTAAAAGAAAAGCTGAGAACTATGAAGAACTAGTGTCCGGATTCCTTCACAATCATGGTGCTCTGGGATACAACATGATCCTTAAAATTCATTTTCAACATTCACTCTTTCCTTAAAGTCGTCTGAAAGACTTCTTTCCTGAAAATCGGCGCTGTAAGCGACGAACACAATGAGCGATTCTACCAAGATATTGGAACAATCTATAATAAACGTTATTAGGGAAATTGGAATAGGAATATGCTTGCTGGTTATTGCTAGTCACTAAAAAGTGATGTTCCTCAAGCGAAATTCAGAAAATAATCGTTCAAAATTACATTTTGATTGAAAGTATAATATGTAAGTATTTTTTAATTGCCTATTACAAAGAAACCTTGTCCATCACTAATAAATGCTTTGCAAGTTTGAAATAAGAGCATCATATTTCTTGAGAAACAATCATTCTGTCCCGTTTAACACGCAAAAAGTTAAATTTCGTCGATCAGTGTTATCAGTGCACCAGAAAATGGCGAATTTTCGGTAGAAAAACGTTTATTGCCGAACCATGGCAACGAAAACGTGGATAAATTATTTTGCTACGTATAGTAAATTACTTCCTCTAACATATGGTGTAGACAGAATCCATTTTTTTGGTGGGTTCTTGATACCGAAAAATCAATTGATGGCAATACCGTCTGCCCTGTGGCCAACGCTAGCGCCTAAGCCGTTCAGTCAATTTTTTTAAAAATTGATATTCCCACAGGCGATCTGGGAGAACTCGGAGCTTAGGGAGTTTCAACCGCTAATTTTGATTTTTGAGGGTACTTTACATGAAGCCTCAAAAACATTTTCAAAATTTTCTCATAAATGGCACTTTTTTTTATTAAACTTGGGTCGTCGGTTAGCGCAAAGGACGCCTAAGAGAATGGTGTAATTTCATGATCATTGAAATCTCAGATTTTTTTCAAAATTGCAAACGTGCATTGTTTTGGGCATCTTCCTACTACTATAATATTGATAGTATTAGTTTTCTCCTTCATGAAATCTGTTCCTTAAAGACAGATCTTGAAATAAGATCATGTACAATTTTTCAAAACTATGAGTAGTTTTCACGTAATTAGGCAATTTTAATTTTTTTTATAACATTTTTTCCTCTGAAACGGCATCAAATTTTTTCTTTAAATTTTCTCCACATATGTATTAAGGGTTGGTTAAAAATATGGTGTTAGCCTCATTTTGGGCGTGCTCTGTGTTTGAAAATTGCAAAAAGTAAGCATTTTAAAACTACAAAATTGAAGATTAAAGATTTTTGTGTTCACAAAGTCTGTTTCAAAAAATCAGCTCTTTAAAAAGGATCAATTACAGTTTTTTGAAAAAAAAAACAACAGTTTTCGTGTAATTTGGACTTGAAATAAATGCTATATATAAAAAAACATTTTCTCAAAAACCACTCAAAATATTTCCTTTACATTTTTTTCATCAACTGAAGACAGGATGCTTAAAAAAATGGCAAGGGTCTCATTTTCGTTGAACACACATAATTTTTAAAAATTGCAAATTTAGAAACAATGAGAGAAAACGTGCTGTTGAAGCACCACTTTTTTTTTTTTTTTCCTTTTCTTTTTTTTCTTTTCCCCCCTCAATATCTTTCACATACAGCAATTTGTGTATGTATTGCATTCCATTTTCTCAAAAATGACTCAAATTTATTTCTTCACACTTTGTATGGATAGTGCTTAACCCACTGTATCATTTGACATAAACGCCATATAGTTTAATTCTTTTGTTTTTTCAAAAATTATACAAATGTTTTTTTTTTAAGATATCTCTCAAATAAATATTTACATTATGGGGATTTCTTATACACTATTGAGTACAATTGCTTCAGATAATTTCTTGTGAAGCATTTTGAAAGTTTTGGGTGAAAAAGATCTTCAAAATGCACATTTTCTGAAATGCTCAATCATTTTCTTAAAAACAACTCCAAAGGTTTTAATGAAAATTTACATTTAGGACTAGATTTGACTTTTCAATAATATTTTTAAAGTCATATTTCAATTCTACCTATAGGGATTAATTGTTAGTAGTGTATTCAAAATCAAAATTTAAGGTCGCTTGCAGTTTTTTCACTTAAAGGTGGACATTACTTATATTAAAATCCTGCTTTCTATCGTTACTCATAATAGTGAAATAAGAGAATGTAGGAAATCTGGAGCTCAGGAAGACATGTACACTTGCATACATATCTGACTTGTCATGCAAGATTGAAATTGTATATGTGACACAATAAATATTATCATTATTATAGAAATTCTTAATAATGAGAAAAAGTGAAAAGATATCTTTTAGGAGCCAATAACAACAGCTAAGATGAGAGTGGAGCAAAACAGCAAAAATCGTAAAGACTGAGGAGATAAGGAAACGAACTAGCATGAGAAAGCCTCTGCCACTCTCTAGCACCACTAGTTCATTATATTGTTTTTCAGTTTGTACAAGATTATTTTAAGATGAAAAATTATTAATTTATTTTATTTTTCTAATTGCTAATAAGGTCTAGTTAATTCCCACTTTACCTGATTAAAAATTGTAATGTTCGTAATTAACAATAATTTATTAAAATGTTCAAAACTTTTCTGCCTAATACTTAAATGTTTATTTTGATTTCAAGTTAAGTTAATTTCTCTGACATCTACCTGCATGAAAATCTCCAATCACATACTTTCAAAATAAATCACCCCAGTGACAGCACGTGTTACTCTAGGAAGGTAAAAGTAGAGGACAATAATAGAGACACATATTGTAACCATGGTTCATCAGCTTTTATCTGATGTGAGTTAATGAATATACAACACAATGAAATTGTACTAGAAGTTACAGTTTTGCACAATCAAATAACATAATTTACTGCACTAGAAAAAGTGAACACAAATGCCGCATGCTTTCTTAAATTATTATCATTGCAAAAGTTTATGTTGTGTAAATTCATTTTTCAAAAAAACTTTTTTGGTATAAAAAACCACATTCTTTGAAAAACAAATGTATTCATTTTTTCTGTGCATACATGAAACAACAGAACCTTCCATTTTTTGCTACTACAAAGCTATTAATTATCAAAAACTGTAGGTTCCATTTATAAGCAGTTTCTTTATAATATTCTTTGGGCCCATATTGTAGGTGCATATATTATTTATATATAAAACGTGTTAGCTATACTACAACACTAGACATCAAAACATACCTGAGCAAAATTAATTTTCATAGTTCAGCCCTTCAAGAGAACTTTCACACATCTGGCCTCACACTCATGGAAGAACTCTGAATCTTCCATCAAAATAATATTTTAGTTAATAGGTTACCTGCAAGCAGTATGTCTTCTCTGTAAATTCACTTCTTCCAAAACTGGACTTTTGTACTCTTGAATTTGGTACCTCATTATTTCAAGTCGAATTACAGAGTTATTAGAACTTAAAGTACAAAAAGAAAACTTCCAATTCTAGGGTAACATTTCTGGAAGATTTGGAAAGGCATAGACATTTCCAAAATTAAATATACATATAGTTTAGCAATATCAACACTTCATAATTTTGTAAACTATCAAAAAAATACAAATCAGTGTTAATCGTAAATAACTATAACATTACAAACAGTTACCAACTGAAGTTTCTACATGTGTACAATTTGTACACTTACCTTGGGTATCCCAAGAATGAATATGATGTAACAACACTAAAAATACTTTTCATTAACAAACAACAAAGAAGTGTACATGTATTTATATAGGTTGTGACAGGTGTACAAAGTATTACATTAATGACAATAAATGTGTTATGAATATGAATATTAAACATTTTTACAGAACATTGTGTAACCAAGTAAAATGAAATACATTTCTAAGAATATAAAGAACATTACATTACATATCATATACATAAAATTACATTTACACATAAATACATGGTGAGCAATGCATGTGTTTGGTGATACTGTGTAAATACTAGCACATTTATATATTAAATCTTTTAAACACAGGTGGGCTATTATTCTACGTAGTTTCTACAACAAGTACACCAAAAAACTACATATGATACTCTCTCCAGATCAACAAAAACATAACAAAGACATAAAAGTACTACATATAACATTTACAGAAAACAGGACAGTCTCAATGTGAAATCATAATAAAAATGAGGAAGGTATGAAACACAGGAAAGCACTATTCCAAGGGAAAAAACATGATAAATGAATTAATCAGTATTACAAAATATTCATGTTGCTTCAATTACTTAATATTATTGCATTGTAATAGTTGAAAGATATATGGAACAAATGAGAGAGAAAAATAAATAATGCCCCTGATGAAGGAAATACAAGCCCCATAAGGACAGGTGAAATCCTTGAATAGAAAGTGATGTCCAGTAAAATCTACTTAAAAAGTAACATCCTGTTTGCACATCTGTGATGTTTATATCAGCACATGTCTGCATGATGTCATCTACCCTTACCTACAAATTGGCTCTTTTAATGGAAATATGAAATTTCCCAATTGAAAACAAAAATCCAATATTTGTTATTTAACAAATGTAATAAAAATTATAAAAGTTTCAACATTTTTCATTGAAGGTAGGGTAGGACTTCATGGAAATAGTTTTTGTTTTTGCGATAATAATTGGCTGGAAAGAAACTTGAGCTGATGTGTTGGATGTCCCTTCCCGCAGTGAGTACTGGCCTAAGGGATTTGACTTTACACTTCTTGTGGCAGCATGTCCCCTCCTCTCCTGTGAGGTTTTCAAAGCCTTTAGTGCTCGAAAAACTTCTTCCTCTCGGCCACCATCCCACTGAGAGGACTTGCAGAGTTGCTGGAGGCTGAGGGGGAGCGGAGGGGGGCAATCCATAAAAAAGACGACGATTTCGGGGACTTCTCGACATCGTCATTCATATTGGTAAAACAGCTTTTTGGACACCGAATCAATTCTGTAATCAATACAAGTATAAATATATTGTGGGTAATTTTATATATTTGCTATGTAATAAGAGATTACATACTATACAAAAACGTTTTTGTAAGCTATGTAATATTTCAGTTGCTGCTACAATTGGTCAATCAATAAGCAAACTCTGTTATCGATCATTAGAAAATATTTATAGAAATTACAAGTGAATGCAAACACATAAATCTGTAAACTCCATACAAAACACATTTGGGACTATCTTTTATACAGAACAATTGTTTAAAACAATTAGATTTAATGATTAATATTTATTAACAGACAAAAAATGCCAAGTATTTTACGTCACATTTCCATCATGTATTGTGGCCTTTTTCATTTTATCTTTTTATATGTGGAAGTAGATTTTCCATGAACGTAAGACACAAATTACCACACTGTCATTTCAATGAAAGGTAGTAACTTAAATTAATTTTTTGTGTACATACAATGAACACATTGATATTAAAAAAACAAAATAAATAAATAAAAAGGTTAATCTTCACAACTTAAAGCACTGGGAAGGAAAATACCCTTCTTGCATCTCCCAAAGATCTGTCATAACTTGCAAGCAGAAAACCTTACAATGTTTTTGTAATTCAGAAGCAGAAAAATGGTATTTTATAGTCACATGTTGAAATAATATGTACAACCAAAAACCTTGCATAACAAACTTTTCTTCTGGATTTTTCAATTTAATTTTTTTCTTTCTAATTTTTCCCTTTGTTTCTTTTGTTCTTTCTTCTTATTAAAGGGTAAAAGTGGCTATTCATTAACTTTGGAACTTATTCTTTTAAACTCAAGATTTGTCCATCAATTTACAAAATGCAAATCTTATTTCAAAATCATTACCTGCACCGGAGAGAGCTGGCGGTTCCTTGGACTGTTTGTTACTGCCGTTGCTGCTGATGTCGTTGGTCCTGGGACTAGAACAGGGTTCCTTGAGAATTGGGCTGGACTCATTTCCCTTGGACATGCCAACTGGGGAGCCTGAAAGAAAAATTCATTTTCAGATATTCCTATTTCTTCTACTTTAATGCGTTTGTGAAGTTTGCAGGTGCCAACAGACCAGTGGACAAAGACAAAAGTGAATGATTTAAAAGGTAATATTTCAGAAGAGCACCATGACCTATGAGAATAAATATTGCATGCAATTCTTTTAATTTTCTTTCTGTTTTTGAATATCTCTTTTGTTGTTCAGGGCTTTTAGAATTTGAAAAAAAACAGTTACCAATGCAATATGTTATGAAGCTCACAGAAATTGTAACTATCTCATGACTTTCTATTAAAGCATTAAACACTTCCATCAAACTATTCTTTTGAAATGCACTAATGAAAATA
This sequence comes from Teleogryllus occipitalis, assembly GCA_011170035.1. Lineage (NCBI taxonomy): Eukaryota > Metazoa > Arthropoda > Insecta > Orthoptera > Gryllidae > Teleogryllus > Teleogryllus occipitalis. Next base: position 113,039 of record BLKR01014836.1, on the reverse strand, counting down.
AATCAATGAAAATATGATCAAATCCCAATAGATTGGGCTAGGTTTAATCTATTATATTTTATTTTTGAGAAAAAAAAACACAACAACGACAACAAAACATACAAATTGAATGTAGTCAATACAACAGCACCTCGTAGCAGGAACTAATTAAATACATAGATTTGCTTTGTAATACAAGTAAATGGAAGCAAGCAATATTCAAATTGTATTTGCCTTAAAATTATCAGGTACAGTAACATAAATTTATTGCTGTACCTCATGTCTTTTACTAATCTAAATATCCAACAACAATATAATATACAAAGGATTATTGTCTCTTCAGATAATGAGATAGTATAAATTTTCTATAGGCTCTTCTTGTTTTTTTAACAGTGTAAGTGATCATAATTATAAGAGGTCTTGATAAGACATTATTCTTTTTATGTTCTCATCAGAATAAAAAGGTTTGTCCTTCTTAGACAATCTCCAAGACAAGACAAGACAAGACAAGACAAGACAAGACCATCCATCAAATTATAGACCTTCCCCTAATTAGTGTAGACTTCTTAATCCTAAGAATACACTATGAGCTGATAATGCACAAAGCCTATGTAAGTGAGGTTTTGTCCAATGACATCCATCAAACAATGGCATTATCTCAAATTATGTTATTATTATTACTCATCGAACTCAACATGTAGGGGGTTACCAAACACAAATTCATGCACACATGCTCACAGTTAAAGACGGCCCCACCACCAGTATCAAAGGAGCTCTGGAATGCTGTTCCTCTACCATACCTGGATTGTGAAGAGTTTGAGGAGCAGCCATCAGGAGCAGTTGAGACCACAATTGTGACAATGCTGCTTCCTTGCTGGGTCTGGCCTCTTTGCACAAGTGTGCAAGAGAGTTCGGCTCGTCCCCATGCTGTTAGTGGTCACATATAAGCATACCACTGACAACAACACTCCTAACTTAACTCTGCTCAGTGTTTCTCTCCTAACCATTACTCATTCATTTGATTTTTCTACTTTCTTTAATCTTTGAGAACTTTTTTTTTGTTTCCAGAGCCAACGAAAATATATTTGAATTATTACAGACATTCTGTATTATATATTCGATGCAACATCTGTTCAGGGATTCTAAGACTGCTTTCTGTCCCCAGCAAGACTTGCCGAGTTTCACCTGACAATTTGAGTGCATTTTATAACAGCAAATATTTGGATCTTGCTTGTTGATTTTTATTGCTTCTATTTTTGTATGTTGCCTGTCTGACTGACTGTTCAAACATATTCCTAAATGAAACTTTTCAACAAGAATCCTCAACAAATTAGAAAAGTCAGTCCTAGCAATTGAATCAATTAGGAAGCTTTTACAATATAAATACAATGTTATATATCTTAATACTTCAAATAAAAGAAATGATTTTCAGAAGAGAAACACTGATATTCTACACTATCTGATGAACTCTTGCCTCTTGGTCTTCCAGCATTAATTTGTTAAATTTATTAAGATTATAATTTAAATATCCCTTTTGTTCTCTCTTCAACTAATTCAGAAAATTCTCAAAATGATTTTAAAAGTGAAGACTATTTCAAGAAATAGAAAATAAGTATAACAATTTTTGAGTTGGCAATTGGTAAATGAAGTCAAAAGTTTCAAATTATGGTCACAATCTGTAATGTGCATGAAAATGGCAAGCAAGAGTTCACTAGCTTTTAAAAAAATAAGACACTTGAATTTGAAAAATTTGAAAATGTGAAATAATTTTTAAAACATGAAAAAACTTCAAATATGTAACAAAACAAAAAACACAAAATTCTTATATTAAAATTGCAATTTACAGACTTGTTGCCAACATCTACAAACAATAAAGAAATAGGAAAAAACAAAACACCAAATGAAGAATGTGAAAGAAGCACCAAAAATGTGGCAGAGAATAAGCAGAAAGAAACAAAGCACTTCATAATTTTCCTTTTGCTCAAAACACCCCAGAAATCTAACCAACACTATATTTCCAGTCTTCAATTATAAGAGAAAAAAACAACAACAAAAAAACTCTGTACTTTAAGGTTCCATAACCTACCTTTATTCTGATGTACTTTAAGACCAAAGTTGGAAGAAATATTATCCAACAACCATTCACATGCATGCATGCACCTTGTTCACAAGGCTTCGTACAATTTTTGAGAATTTAGTTAAAGATCATAAATATGAGAGTTTATTTCATTTTCACTAACTTAACCATTCATACCAAAGGTAAGAACCAATATCAAACTCACCAAGAACTCAAAATAAATTCATTATCTATTAGCACATGCCCAAAATAATTACATGCTATTATGTTCTAGTTGTTAATAATATAACAAACAATTAAATCAATTTTTCAAAAGGGCCACATCTCTAATTTTTGCAAAAATGAGTTAATTTCACCATTTGATTCACAAAATGTTTTCAGTATGGGGAAAAGAGATTAACCACAGTCTTTCCTCAAAACTTTTAGCTTTGTTACATGTAAAAATGCTGCGTATCTACTGTTTGTTAATATAATCTAAGCAGCTGAGGTTTTCTGTTAACTTCAAAGAGGGCACTTCTTCAGAGATGTAGCTTTTTTTCAACACTGTGAGCATTGTGTGTGTGTGTGTGTGTGTGTGTGCGCACATGCACATGTGTGCAAGGGTTCACACACACTTAACAGATAATGGGGATCTCTCTATTTTGAAATTATTCAATTACTCTTCCATTTGTTTGGCCACAAGCCTGCTTCTCTGGGACTGTTGGATATGTGATTGATCTGTAGAGAAATCTCATAGGTAATGTTAGCCTAACTGAAGAACTAGTTGGAATATGGAGAAATTTGGCTTCAAAATAGCAAACAGAGTGATAGTTGAATATTTCAGTTAAGTTAAAAATATATTCAATAAATCATCATCATAAAAATATAAAACCTCAGTTAAGTCGAAACACCATCACATTACAAGCTTTATAACCAGATAAAATTTATTTGGAATTCTTATATTTATCACATGGAATGTAACTTGTTTTACATTGTGGAAAGTTATTTTCAATGGAAAAGGGGTATTTTTAAAAAATGAATAATAATTATTATAAAATAAGCTTGTGTTTGAAAATAAGTTTGTATTTATTGAAAAAAATAACAGTAATGCAGAAGAAAAAGGAGAAACCAAGAACACAAAAAAGTTTACTTCATACCCTGAAATTATATCATTCCAGTTGAATTTAAAACACTATAAAACATGCATACAAAGATATTTATTCTTTTGATACTTACCAGGCTATCCTGATCCCTGGAGGAACTGTTTGAATTTTCCACTTGTGCCTTCAATTTCTTGTTTCTTAAACAAATGGTTTATTATGAGTTTTGCAAAAAATGGTATTTACACAAAGGATAAAATTGATTTAATAAAAAAATCTTTGAAATAATAAAAAAAATAATCACAACCACTTTTATTCTGTTCTTTGGGCAATGTAGGCATAAACCCTCATTTGTTTGATTTAGTTGTCTCAAACATGGTTAATTAAGATAAACCATATCTAAAGTCAACTTAATATACCTGGCATCCAGTTGTATAATATGCTGATGGGCCATTGCTAACTGCTCTTCAAGAGTTGCAGATTCTACACATTTATTGGAGTACTTCTCCGATAATGATAAAATCTCTTTCTTGATTCCTTCTATTTCCTCTCTGTAAAAATCACAGAACAATGTAAGAAAGTGTAACCTGAAGAAATAAAAAAAAACGAAAAGCTTTCGTGAATAAATCTTACATGTGCTCCTTATGTAAGGCACCAAAATCCTTCGAATACTGCACTTTTTTCATGAATTCAGCCTTAAATTTTGCAATTTCCTTTTGAACTTCAATCTCATGAGCTTTTCTCATAGCATCCAAAGCTGTGAAAATACAAAGAGAATTTTTATCAAGAAGAAATGTGTTATTATATGATTTAACAGTGCATTAGGAAAAATAAAATGACAGAGAGACTTAAACAGAAGAAATTAATTATAATTGCAAGAATATTTTAGCCAGAATACATCTATTTTGATTATTTTAGCATCTTAATTGCAGATTCACCAAACAATATTTATTTCCCACAAGGTAAAATGGGAAATGGTGGTTCTTCATCTTTTACCTGCAAGAGTAGCCTGTGTTTCTTCAGCAAGAGCCTGATCCTTTTCTTGGCGCATCTGTTCCAACTCTTGTTGATGTTTCTCTTCCATTTCAGCTATAATGCGACGGTGACTTTTCTCCATTGCAACAAGACCCTTCTCACACAAAGCCTAAGACAAAAAATGTAAAGAAACTTTTTATATTGAAGTGAGCAAAACAGAAGTTAACGGAAATAAAAGTGAATAACAAACTTATTAATGACACTAAATGAAAGTCTAATTTGGTCCTTGTTGAAAATAAAATATTAAAAGGCACATATATTTTTCAAAATTACAAGTTACAACTGAAAGGAAAATTCAGATGAAATTTCCAGGAGAAAAATGCTAGATCTACCTTCAAATGTTCCACTTCATATTGATAACGCTGTTGTATGTTTTTGTCATCAAATCTGTCAACAGAACCTGATGCCATTGTTTTCTCATAAAGGCTGCGAAGATTTGCTACTTGCTGGTTATACTCAGAATCAAGAGAATCCAGCTGCATTTGTAAATGCTGAGCTTTCTCTCTCAATTCCTCATTTTCTTGCTGATGTTTAGAAATCTGAAACAAATAAGAATATTTTTACCTTGCTCAGAGATAAGAAATAACCGTTATAAAAAAGTTGAACATGAATTTAGCTAGTTACTGAAATCTTGCATGGTGAATTCATTTTGATAGTAACATTTCACATTTTTTGCAGTTTTAAAGAAACAATTTAACTAATTATATTGCAATATCAATAAAATTCATTCCACTACCAACCCTACATATTAAACCTTTTAACCCAAACATGACATTATTTTAAAAACCAATACTAACCAACTCATTCTGCTTTTGCTCCAAGGTGCTGTGCAGTAAATTCATAGCTTTCTCATGACTAAGTTTCAACTCTTGAATTTGATCCTCATGTTGTTCACGCAATCTGTAAATCATATTATTATTATTATTATATTATTATTATGTTGTTATTATATTATTATGTTGTTATTTTATTTTTATGTTGTTATTTTATTTTTATTATTATTATTATTATTATTATTATTATTATTATTATTATTATTATTATTATTATTATTATTATCATTGTAGGCCTACTGTTGCCTGAGTAGATAATGATGCATATAATTAACTTAGTATCAGACAGGAGTAAGCAAGAAAAATTAAATTAGTTTCTTAATGTAGAATGGAATATAAAGTAGACTAAATAATTTGTGCTTGCATTTCAGAATCAGAGAAAGAGAAGTGTTACTTTATGATTCACTTTTATTTACAGAAAAGTAAACCATAAACGCCAATTTTAGGTCTCTTTTAAAGATGTTTTGCTTTAAGTATAAAAAGGCTCCCCCCCCCCCCCCCCCAGAAAAGACATTTCAGAATTTTGATCTCCTGAGACCGATCCAATTTCTTAATAAACATAATTGCTTATTTACTACAGGAGACACATATTTATGGCTTTCTACAGGCATTGATAAGTATACTTTGTGAGAGAGTGTGGCATACAAGGGTGAATTACAAAAGGGCGCAGTAAGTGCAGGTAACATGACTGGAACCAACAAGAAACCACACTACCATTAACCTAAAAGTGATAAGGAAAATTTCAAAAAGGAAGCCCTCAATGATTTTCACAGACTGAATTTATTCAAATTTTTAAAATATTAGAATTTAAAATTTAACAAACGTACCTTTGAACAGCTGCTTGTAGCTGTTGGCATCTCTGACACTCCTTGCCATCTAACACACATTGAGTAAGATTTGCCACCATATCTTGCAGGGTTGAACATTTTGAGCAAATAGCATTCCATGTTATTTCAGTATCCTTTTTAAAATTATTTTCCAAATGAACTGATTTTGTAGATTTTTGATCTGCACCAAGAGATACTTCCGATTCCATGCACTGCCGAAGTCTACAAAGACTTTCCTCCAGGCCAAGTAACGATTTCATGACTGTGTCAATAGATTCTTGAGATTTTGTACCTTTCTTTGGACTCTGCAATGCTTCAATAGAAGAATTACATTCATTTGCAAAATGCTGGTACAAATGTTCGAATTCAGTGCCAGCCAAAATTTCCAAATTGCGGCCTTCGTCAGACAACAAAGGATCAATTTCCAAGAAGTTGGAAGTATCTGTTGAACTTCCTTCATTAACAACACCGGAAAAATCACTATATGGACCTTCCTGTAGTAACAACGATATTCTGGCATCAATTAAAGCTTTGTGAGCCATCACATCAGAAAATTCTGAAAGAAGCCTACGAGATTCTTCCGCATCTGCATCACTGTGCTTTCTCTGCCTCAGAGAACCTTTATGTTTCCATTTATCAACACAGTCCTCATATTTCTGTGTTAACTCTTCAATGCTGGATTCCATTTCTTGCTGAAGAATGTTCTCAACAGCATCAGACCATTGCTCTAAAATGGACCTATGTTTTGCCATGAAGCTAAATGTAGCTTCTTGCTCTGCAGTGAGCTGGGCTTCGTACAACTGACCACAGCGCATTGTGATATGGGAAATCTCTGCTTGAATAAGTTCCCTATTCACAGCTTCTTGGGCCATCTCCCAAGCCTCTCGAATCATTCTATCTTCTAGCGTTGCTGATGCCTTTTCGTTTCGATCATTTGTTTGAGACCCTTCATCATTTGTGTAGCTGAGCGTTTCATTTGCTAACGATGCAGCTAATTCACTCAACTTTGCTGTTTTGTAGTTGTGAACCGAATCATTTAATTCCTGTTGCCTTTTCAACAATAATTTAATGATACTTGAATTAGCATTACTAGGAGATGCGGGAGGAGAGTTCTCTTTCACCACAGCACCAGAGTTTTGAAGAGCAAGTTTTCTCTGAAGGAGAAGTTTCTTGACCAAAACTTTGGTTAAGTATTCTACTGAAGACTCGCAGTGATGTTCTTCCTGATCATGTCCACTGAGTTTAGATTTCAAAGCGGAAATGAGTCTAGTGCTTTGCAAAATCTCATTGTCCATGACCCACTTCTTAAATTTACTTGTTCCATCTTCAGATTGCAGTACTGATTGAGCTATCCTTTGGACTAAAATTGTTTCATAAGCTAATTTTTCTGCTAAGAGGTGTAACTGAGCTTCTCGGTCCAACTTATTACTTCTACGAAGAGCATCTCTTTTTGCTAACAGGAAAGATAATTTTGTTCTCAACATGCTTTCTAAACGACTCACCACACACTGCACAGAATTCTTCACAGAATTTTCATCCTGTGGTTCCACGGTAACTTCTAAATCAAGCGGTAAGCACTGAGTATTGCATTCTTGAAGCATATCTTTCACTTCACAAAGCCTTTGCTCCAAAACAGCAAAGTTGTCCAACAAAGCACCTGTGTGGTTCATAGATCTGTCTTGAAGAGCTGTTGACATTAAATTAAGGCACTCTTGAACTTTGTCACGAGATTTAATAACTAAATCTTCTAGCTGCCTGACGTACGCACTCTCTTCAGGAGGATTTTCCTCAGATGGTGTTTCTCTTGGACTTTCAACATTTACAGCTACAGATTGACAAGGTTCAGTCTCAGTTTTGTAACTCCGTCTATCTTCAGAAACAAGTTTTTCTGTTGCTTTCTTCACTTTGGCTTCTAATGAACTCAAACGAATTAAAACTTTCATAGGTTCTGAGCTAGTAGCACTATCAAGAGATTTCCGCCTCAGTCTGGATGATGATTCTTTCAAAGTATCTCTCTTGGATGCAGCTTCTGGCTGTGACTTCTGAGGAGATTCGCTTCCAGGAGACTTTGTTGCTTTGGGTTGTGTGACGTGTTTGCCCGTTTCTAAAGCTATTATCTTCGCTTCCAATTCACCCAACTTTTCTTCTAGTTCCTTGCATATTTGGAAAGATTCTCTCCCTTTCAAGGAGAGGGAGCGTCTCTTATCTCGAGATTCAGATTTTGTTAACTTCTGTTTCAGTGTCCGAACCTGAAATATCAAAACAAAAGATAAGTAAAACATATAATTTAGACGAGACAATATAGTGCTAAGAATCCTAAATGTAGCTTCAGAAATACCTGTTTTTCTGCAGCACTTAGTTTCAATGTCAAATCTTCTATGCGAGAAACCATCAGAGATGTTTCTGAGTTGTGGGCTCCTTCATTACTACTTGCTTCCTGGCGCAGACTAATACAGACTAGTTCTAAATCATCATATAATGCATGAGATTCCCGAAGTTCTCTCCTCATAGCTCGTATTTCTGCTACTGCCTTCTCAAATCTCCCTCTCAGCTCTTCATACTCCTCTAATAATCTGTAACACCAACAATAACAAATTATAGTTTTTTTCATAATTAGCCACAATAAAAGGAATTTAACTACAACTTACTTTCCTTCAATGGTTGCTGAACATGCTGGGGGGGGACGACACGCTCATGGGACTTGATACATTTGAGCAAGAAATGATATTCAAAATATTATCTAGCTATTACAAATTTTCTATACTAATAACAGTCGTTCAGTACATCAATTGTTAATGTTGTAAATCAATTGTTAACTATAAGTCGAGAAAAGTAATATGTTAAAATACATTTTGTATTCAGTGTACAGGAAAAATTATTTATAAGAAAACATTAAACACTGTTCCTGCCGCCCCCTTCAAGAAAAATCCTGGGCGCACCTCGGTTCTAATAGTGAGAGATAAGGCAGATAGATCTTACAAGTTGATCTCAAACTCAAACCTGCCTTTTTCGAGTGTGGTATACATAAAAAAAACTTAATATAACATATAAAGAAATTCACAGCGTACTAACCTTTCTCGGTCCATTTCACTGGGACTCATATCCAGCTCTATTTTAGTCAGATCGCTCAAAGAATCCACACTGCGCCCTCTTTCCCGAGAAGCACTGAGTCCACCGCTTGTTGAGGAACTTCTGCTGGGACTTCCAGCAGAAGCAACCTGATTTTCCAAATCATGTACTCTCTGGTATAGACTCTCATTTTCATCAATGCCATGAGATAGTCGCTGCTGTAAGTTTGTGACTTCTTCTCTGAGTCTCAGAGAAACATTCTGTTCAGCAGATAATTCTCGACCCAAACGTTCACACACCTGTGAGGTTTGCTCCAAAGCAGCTTCAGTAGTGTTGAGCTTGCGTTGCCACTCTTCAGAGTCTGAATGATACCTACAAGTAAATTCATCAATATTTTAGTTATTGCATATTAAAATACACAAGGTTCCTAACTATGGAAATATTAAGAGAGCAGCAGTTGTATTTGCAATTAGTACCGAATTGTCAACTGCGTTTTCAAGTTCTAGTAGGATAAGAAATATATAAATTTATATATTATCCTGTGTTCACAAGAAACAATACAATTTTTTGATAACAATTGCGCAATATAATTTTGTTCTGAACAGGCACAGAGTTTGTTTTATCTATCCACACAAGTAAATACAAAATAAAGAAATTTATTATGATTTGAGAAAAAGAGATAACTTGTATTTACAACATTTTTAATAACAAGCATTTGGGTGAAGCTTCAAAAGACAAAGTACACAAGACAATCGCACTCCAGGATTTAAACATACTTACCTTTTAATGTTGTATAAACACACCACTGCAAATAGAAATACTGAGGGCAAAAATAAGCTTACCTTTCTTGAACTTGTTGATACAACGATCTCCATTCTGGTCCTGATGTATGCTCCCGCCATCGAGCAAGTAATTCTTCATGTTCTTGTAGCAACACTTTGTAACTGCACACACAGCACAAAAAGACTCATGCAACATTCATCTAGCTCATTCCAAAGGCATTGTAATGCAAACGATACAAAGCAGTGCAGGGAAATAATATCAAAGCAAGGCTGACCATATATTACAACTGTTATAGACACAGCATTCTGTAATCTCACAGCTATTGATTGTTATTTCAGAATTTTGACAGTTAAGAAAGCTTAATAATCAAATAATTACATTCTTAGCAATGGGATTACTAACAAAATGTACATAGAAATTTGAATTGATATCTGGGTTCTCGGTGATCACTAGGGAGCAGATTTCAATATTAATGCTTATTCTTCCCCTGTGTCAGAAAGTATGCAAACTTCAAATGTGCATAAAATATCAAATTTCTAATTACTTAAACATGATTATAACACGCACATTTTGCATATGTTGTCTGCTGTCTCAATAAGTATCATATTTCTCAATAATGTTAATTTTTAAGCATATTTTGCTTGAAAAATATATCATTATTCACATTTATTTACTATATTCAATTTAATAAATTTAGTTTTGTAATGGTCAGTCCTTTCAAAAAAGAAGCTACACAATACACATACTGTACATGACACAGGAAATAAACAATTGTCAAAACCAAACAAATTCAAAGAATATTTGAACTTACTTTTGCTTCAGTTGCTCAAGTTCAGCCACTTCCAGAGTGCGCTGCTCTAGCTGCATTTCTGTGTGTTGCAAAGATGCAAGAAGATCTTTCACCTAAGAACATACAGAAGCAATTCATGAATGCAAAGTTTAAATATGCAAGATAGAGAAGTGAATAAACAATAAAAGTAAAAAATGTGAATCATCCTGGGTCAGAAAACTATTCACTACATTCTTTGTGATTTGATTAATAAAATAGTCATAATGAACGTCACTGGGTTTAACGTTAATAACTGAAGAGATACCTGTTTTTCCAAGGCAGCCATTTCATTTTTATGATGGCGTAATTTCAAAAGTTCTTTTTCAGCATTACCAACATCACATAATGCATTACTTAGTTGCCTCTTGAGTTCATCAATTTCGGTGGATTGACTATCTGCTGAGTCAAATAATGAACTCTTCACAGACTCCATCTGAAAAGAAGGAAACAAATATATTACAAAGAATTGTTCAAATGCTAATATCAAGGAAAGTAAAGTTCTCAATTAAGGAAATCAACAACCAGACATAAATTTGTTCAGGAAGATGATATGGTAATATATTTGATAATATTAACATTGATAGATGACAACTACAAAATTTTCCCTTGAAGTTTAATTCTACTACTTACTCCTGTACTTTCTTCAGCGTCTGACTCAGGCACTTCACCGCAGCATGCCAGCAACAAGTCATCAGGTCGAACTGAATCAAGAGTAGATCTCCTTGAAGATGGAGGAGAAGATCGTGATCGCTTATACACACGAGACCTGTAGACAGACCAGAACAAAATATCTCCTTAATTTATGCTTTAATCATCTACACAATACTGCTCACCACAGACAAAGTTACTTGTTACTGTCAACATTAAATTAGTTTAAGTATTCCAAAAAATAAGTAAAATTAAAATTAAAAAATAAATAAATAAAAAATTAAAAAAATTAAAAAAATCTATGGAACTTTTCGAGCTGCAAGTTTCTTTGGTACTCACCTTGCCTTTTCTTTTACTCTTGAAATGGGAGTCCTGTTCAAAGGTGGCGATGGAGGCAAAGGAGTCAGAGGTTCCCCCCAGTCTTCACTCTCCCGCCGACCTCCCTCAGATGCTGTTCGGTACTCTTCATCAGAAGAGAACAGCACTGAACGTGGAGTGAGGGGAGTACTAGGCACTATGGATGGTTCTCGTTCTGAACACACAACTCTGCAACAGATTTTAATACTTTAATACGATTTACAATTTTATATGCAAATACTGAAAAGATGGACACCTCTTGTATTTTCCATTCCTTCCACTCTTCTATTATTTAAGGACTCAAAAATATTTTAAGAATTGCACCAAATACATTCCTACAGAAGAATTAAAAATTACCATTTAGTTCTCTCATATCTTTCCTTAGAGTATCCGTTTCGCAAATAAACACTATCTATTTCAAATTAAAACAACAACCACCACTACTACCACAACTACTTTTACTAAAAAATATGTTTTTCAACCATTAAATTTTTCATTCTCATAAAAACTAAAAGACTTTAAAGTTTAAATTTATGAACGCAATGTATTCACATTCAAGTGTCTTTAAATAAATATGGAAGCACTGTTAAGTAACATATAGAGCCTATAAGGTGGCCACTCATTTCCTGAAAAAATTTCCTTGACTTTTCCAGGTTTTCCGGTGCAGTTTTTTCCTCATTGATAAGATTTGTAGAATCCTTCATACTATTTCAAGAAGTATTAATGCAAGACTGACTAATTTGCCAGCTCTCTGATTTCACTGTTAAAAAGTACAAATTAAAACAATTCTGATAAAAAAAATTTTAAGTCTATATTACTATTAAGAAATAATATCTGGTTATGTAACTGTCTCAAAATTTTCTGACTTCTCGATTCTTCTACAATTTCCCTGATTTTTCCCTGCCTTTTCCAGAGCAATGAAATTCCCTGATTTTTCCTGGAAAGTGGCCATCTTGTAAATAAAACTTAATACAATAAATTAGATGTATCTTGGACCTAAGAAAAAAGAGCACCTCTAATTCGCTTGTCATAAAATTACTTATCAGGCACTGTTCCTCAGTGTTTGAACAATATTTTATTTCTTTTTATTTTAGAGGCAGACAATCTTCTCATTAGTATTTTTTCATTTAAAAACAAGAGGACCTTGAATTAGCAATTACAAATTGACAACACAACCATTAACACAATATAGTGGTGGCCAAAGCACAAAAACAAATCATGTTCATATATTGAATAAGATACACATAAGTAATATTATTTCTGAGGTGAAGTTTTGTGGTAAGAGTTTAGAAGTATATTATCATACAACAAATGACCAAGAGAAAGGAGTCATTAATGTGAAAGTATTACACCTACATAATATAATAGAAATAAATTATGGAACTCTTAAGATTATTAATAGGAAGTAGTGAAATTAGCAACTTACGGGACTTGAGTGGTATCCAGTTCACGCTCAAGCTTCTCACCAACACTAATAGTTGATCCATCAAGTACATTTGGTTCCTGCAGGCCTGCTGCTCGTCGAATTGCAGACATCCAGTTATTCCGAATACCAGCTGTCACTGCTGAGAGCACATATCGACGCTCATCCCACGTCTGCAAGAATACATTCATTTTACCGAATTCAGAACACAGTAATTAATATGTAAACATGCTACTATATAAAAATGTAAATAATGGATAAAATCAAATTACATAATTTTGAATATCCTGTAAATAATCTCAATTATTAATATGTGATTACTTATTTACATGTTACTTAAAACAATAATGTAATTACCTTACTGTCAACACTTACAGGTTCTAGCATTTCAAGTTAATTAAATTCAGATAATGCCCTAACCCCACATTATTTTAGACAAGGAGAATGGAAAGAGAATTTAAACAATATTTCTTCAAATTCTATTTCAAAGGAGTTATTTGCAGGCATCAGAAACGTCTACCTCAATGCTAGCATGCTTCACACTTCTTGTGTTTCTCCAATGCAGACTACGAGAACTCAAGAGCATTGCCTCTGCCACATCACACACCACTTCACACAGTGGAGTGGAGGGGATCAGAAAATGGGATGGGAAAAGCACAGCACAATGAGACCCACCTACCCGCAGAAGCAAGCTTGACCTTGACTTCTCACTAATGAGCTTGGGAACCACACACAGCTTCATGATATTATACAGAGGTAGAAAAGTTGGCAAGGTTCAAAACAATAAAAGTATTTATGACCTATCATAGAAAATGTGATCTAGTTAATTGCATAATTTCTTAAAAAAAAACAACAACATTCAATTAAATTGAAAAGTTTATGATCTATTAAAAGCTGAAAGCTATCAGGAACACACTTTAAAACTAATTTTTTAATTTCTCGTAGATAATTTGATAAAATTTAGAATATGATTAATCGAAAATTTAATCCTAAAAATAAGTTTTGGAGATTATTTTTGTTTGATATTAGATAAGCAAATATTTATAATTATTCTCACTGAAATACCCTCATACTAATTATTTATTGGGAATTAAAACAAATTCTCACATTTGATTTTATTAATTACAATAGGTGAATCAGAATTCCAATGCAGTTTTGTTGTTATGAAATATTTAAATTTGTATAAGTTACTGTATCTATAAACCTGTAACTATAAACCTCCTTTAGTGTTCTGTGCTATAAACACTTTGAAAACACAGAATGGCACAACATAAAAAGCGGAACTTGTAGATAATATACCCAACAGAACAATGTTCAATCAAGAATTTCTTTAACAATTCACAAACACAAATTTACAAAACAATTGTTACAACACACACATACCATTGCCTGAAAGCCATAATTTCTGACAACTTGAACTTCTGACACACTGCGGACACCACTCAGATCAAGCACACCATCTAAGATGCCTTTATCTTCAGCAGATGGATCTCGATAGTACATGAGAGCAGTTCCTCTCAAAACAAACCAGTGCTTGTTGAATTCCTGCATAGCAACAAACTTTGTTACAAAAGAACAAATACAAGAATACCACACCACATTATATGGAACAGTACACAGAATTATTTCAAATCTGCATTTTTCATTTAATAAAAGAAATCTTAATTTATGACTACAATAACCAATGTCTTTAAACATTTCTATTTACCGACATTTCTTATAATATGATCAGCAGTGTAATCTGGGAAGGAGGGAGAGAGTTCGAAAAACTCTAGCCCTTTTTCCACCAACCTCAACAAATAAATTCACAATTACAGCTTTTACTAATTTAAAAAGAAAAATTTTAATGGTTTATGTTTTCTTCTTATACTACTTAAATTAAATTTTAAATTAATTAGATTAAATTTAATTAAACAAATTAAAAATTAATTTTGCTCCACACTCTTTTTGCTCCACTATAATGACTAAATCAAAATTTTCTAACATACTAACTAAATGATTTACTGTCAAAAGTAAACTGAAATACTTTTGATGATAATTTTATAAGTATAAATGTTTCAAGTAATAGCTGTGATTGGTAATATTTCGTTCTTTTTATTTTTAGGAAAATAAATTTAACTAAAGATATGGGCAATTTAGTTTGAATGGAAAGAAACAAAATAGTGAAATAAATCACATTCATTTGCTAATTAAAAATAACTATAAATTAACAAACAAAAATTATTTTTCATGTCTGTTTAAATGCAAAATGTCTGGATAGATGAATTAAAACATTATGTCAGCTAGATAGCAACTGTTCCCTCCTCCCCAACAAAAGGAAAACCTGAATGCCCCACTGAGTATTTATTTAAATTTATTCCATTTATTAACAGACTTGTAAATATAAATAATTAGCAATAATCTGCTGAGAAAATTCCATCCAATGTGTGGGCCTGTTATATCACATACATTTTTTTTCTCGATCAGTACATAGTTAGAATATTATTTATGAAAAAAATAATAATAACAAAAAACTAAACTAATATTTAATATAAGTGAGAAGGAATAAAGAACAAGAAATTACAAAAATACATACACACACATGCACGCATACATATATATATATACTTATATCCTTCATTTTTACAAAACTTTCTCCCCCCCCCTTCTTGTTTGGATGGCTTGAAACAAGCAAATGTCCACTTTAAGGTCTATCAAAAATTTTCTGTTTCTCTTTATCTTGTATCTAGAGGTATGATGAATATATTTGATATCATTGCTCAACAAGTTAAATACTCAACAATTAATATAATTATGATTTCATTTACCAATTTCTTTTTTTTAATGACCAAAAAAAATTTTTAAACAAATTTTTTCAAAGGAAGCTTTTATGTACAAGTCATATTTGAGGCTACAAAAATGTGAAAAAGATTTTGAAATAAAATATCCAATTCTGTTGGAGAATAAATAAGAAATGTTGCTATTTAATAATTTATTCGCAAGCTTTTTCTAATGATCAGATTTAATAGCAAAAATCATCATCAAAACTTACTTTGTTCAAACCCTGCTTCATAAGCCAACCCTTCTTTATATTAAGCAAATCTTCTGCAGGAAGATCCACTCGAAGTTCTGAACTAGGTGAATATCGCTGAGATGACAAGTCGAGGCCACAACCATCAGGATCTCCACGCACCTATAGATTATTAATTTATCATTATGATTGGAAAGCTGGGAATTTACATACGCGCACTTAATCCATAAGAGAAGATATGTTGATGGACCTTTTTTTATTAAAAATAAATATATTGCCTGTTTATATGAGAAAGAGTTAACATTTATGGATCTGCCGTGTATTTAATTTTATAATTAAAAATTTAGTACATTATAGTAAATATTGTAGTAATCCTATTATCTTCACTTAGAAAGGAGAAGAGTATATTGATTATCATTCTATATTTTGTAAACTCATCAAAGAGCACTAGATCTATTTTATATAGAGCACTTAGATGAGAGCTAAGCTACACTGCTGTAGAAGTTGCAGATGTCAATGACACAGATAATTTTGAAACAATTGCAAAACTGCACCTTCAATCACTACATTATGATTTAGCCAGCAAGATTTCCAAATTTCCCATTTAGGCACAATTGGACTCTAAATACATAACTTTGTGATTCTTACAGGAAACACTAAAACTAGTTCTACTTGCACCCTTATTTGGTAATGTGCACTACTTACTAGTTTATCACCAGATGCATCCGGCTGATCTGTCCCTTGTATATTTTTCTTTTGATCTTCTTCGCTGCAGTCACTGTCACGTGTAGGCTTCACTACACCTGCCAGGCCTCGATGGTAACCTATACCTTGGTGTCGGCGGAATCGTGGTCGAGTGATAGAATCGGCTATATCTTTGAGCTTCTCATCTCGTTTGCTTTCATCCTCGTAATCAAAAAGAATTCGGCGAGCCACATCATTATCCCCTGTAAAATCAACATTTTAATTATTCCTAATAATTAGGCCTATATACTGTTGGATTGTATTTTTACTTAAAATTTCTTTATAAATATTTGTCAATGTAATGAAATACCACATATGCAACAAAATTTGCATAAACTAATTAAAACAGCTGAAGATTTCAATGGAGACTCAAATGAAATTGTAAGAAAAATGCTTATTTACAGCTACAAATCACGAAAGCAGGAGGTAATAAATATCCAGGCAAATGGATCAGTAATAATAAAATTGACAAAAAAAAGTGTTGCAAGATTTTCAGTTTTGGAAGCCTTTGATAAAAATGGAACAATGTAGAATAAAATGTGAAGAAAGCACAAAGATATTAAAATTTTGAAATCCTGGCAATTAGATTTTTCTGTACTCCTGAAATAATACAATCAATCTTAGTTGAAAATCAGTATTATATATTTTGGACATATCAGATGAACCCAAAATGTTAGTTCGTAAATGTTAGTAGGTTCACTATAACAGAGGTGACTGTACGATATATTCTACTAAGAATAATTAACAGTTAATTGAAATTATTATGGAAAATCGATTCAAAATAACAATGACAGAATGGCCAAAAAAAATATTTATATCATCAAATTTTGTCAAGACTTCTTACTTAGCAATGGTTATGGAGAACAATGCTTACTCTGTGGGTCAGTAGGAGGTCTGTGGCTGTCCTGCCACCCAGGAAGCATCCCGCTGAAGTCTTCGGAAAAGCTTCGGCCCGATCTCACTCCTCTCTTCTCTCTGTTCTGCACACGGCGAGTGCGCGCCTTCTCTTCGCTCTGGATTTTGTCTCTGGTGGGAGGGGAGGCTGAAGAGGCAGGTTGATCATGGTAAGCTATAAAAATTGTACACAGCTCACAATTTACATCTAACACTGCTTCATTTAAAACAATCCCATGCACTGGAATAGCTAGAGCTAGTGCTACATGGGGCCTTTGCGGAAGACTGCCACCTCTAGGAGAGATAAAAAATAATAATTTTTAAGAAAGAAAGAAATAATAGCTCAGTTGGATTAAGTGGTAACCCAGGGAATGAAGTTAAGGGGAAAAGCAGCAGCAGTGGAGAGATGATGGTCAAAAATAGCAAAGAGTTAGTACTATTTTGGATGAAGTCAATGCTGGTAGAGTTGTGGCATGTCCACAGCATATTGTGAATGAAGATAGATCTTGCAACTTCAGTACTGGAGTATAACTTGGAAACACTATCAATGCATCACTCCCCTATCCTCTGTCTTAGCTACGCCAGCCCAAGAAACCATACGACTGTTCTACGAAATCCCACCTTTATCTCTTTCTGATGGCAATATTATTAATTCTTACTAATTAGGATATCTTCAACTTTCACAAAATTGAGCATTTATTTGTACTGCAATGGAATCTAGCATTAGGATTGAAGATAATTTTCTAACATTTCAAAAGGAAGATATAATAAAAAATAATATATCAATAAAAACTATCAAATACTAAAGAAATATAAACACGAATATGTAGTCATTCTGGGATGAAATAAAAGAAAACTAAATAATACAGTTTACATGATTTCAACCTCCCTCCTTTATATTTGAACGTTCTATTTTACTATATTTTGATTTATTTCTTCACCTTTACGTGTATCCACTGGTGCAGATGCAGGCACTCTCGGAGGGGTGTCCGTCACAACAGGGCTCACATCTCTTGTGGGATACACATCTCCTTCAACTTGCAGCCAAGAACTTGGTGGTGGAGTATGATGAATTGGCCGAGGTTCAGAATGACAACTGTTGAACCTTGGACGTGTCTCCTGAGGTGTTGATGCTAAAAAATGAACATTATTAGTGACCAAATTATGAGGAAAATTTTGAGAGTACATAACTGATTAATATTTTATTTTTTAAAAATTTATTGTGCTCTTCATTACTGTTCACTACATCTTAGATTCATATATTTATGTAATGAAATGTAATGAGAATGACCACAAGAAAGATGAATCATTGAAAGAATTTCTAAAACTTACCTCTGATAGTTGGGCTGGGTTGATGTATGCTTGTCGATTGTCCTCCAGGGAATGTTGCATTGCGTTTATGTCGACCCTGCAATACATCAAAGGAGGTTTTAGCTGCTGTCACTATTAGGACTTGAAGAGAATGGAACATTAATCACTGTTCAAAAGCTCCAGACATATTATAGAACAAACAAATCTAGTTCTCTAAATGACATGTTATACTTGCCCATCCTTTCTCCTAATGCATAAGTCAATTCTGAATAATTATTAAGAGAGTCTTACAATGACAGACCTCTCACATGAAGAGAGCTAAAAGACTGCGCTTTCCAAGCATGGTTGCCAAGAAGGCTATGACATCAGCAGGCTCTCCTCTCAGAACAAGGCTCAATGCAGAGATGATCACATGCAGAACTTTAACAGCCGCTCCCACAACAGAAAATGAATACTCACAGAGGTAATCTCCTGCAGTTTCCATAACACATTGCAATAAGACATAACATTAATTTGAATAATATATTTTTCCTTTGGCGTAAACCTACAGTATATTTGTCTAAGATAACATAATGCAAAAAGAAGAAAGTCTATGAAAAACTTGAAAATGGAACATGAAATCTAAAAAAAAAAACAAAGTGAATATTATGTTCTGAGAGGAGAAATTAAAAATTATTAGATTTTGTTAGTAATTACTGTTAATCAATTGTAATACACAAGAAGTGATTATCTGAGAAAAGTAGTTCAAACTTTCAATATATATTCATGAAAGTAACCATTACCATTAGATATGTCATTGTACATTCCAAACACACACTTTTGATTATTGAATACCTTCTAAAAATAATTTGTCATTTGTATTCACACCTTAGTTGCTTCACAAATGAAATTACACAACAGTTCTGAGAGGCTACTAAATTGCAAACTCGAATGCTTGTTGACACGAAAGCAACATGTAAATGCAATCCATTTAAAAGTTTCACGTCATTACACACAAATCACTTAACCATCAACTCCTATATTTAGCGTGATGCAACCCTCACGCCACGACAAGATCCTCTCAAATGGCTGTGAA
Organism: Teleogryllus occipitalis; assembly: GCA_011170035.1. Taxonomy (NCBI): domain Eukaryota; kingdom Metazoa; phylum Arthropoda; class Insecta; order Orthoptera; family Gryllidae; genus Teleogryllus; species Teleogryllus occipitalis. The sequence continues at coordinate 93,066 of BLKR01014836.1, read as the reverse complement.
GCCCTACACAAATGTAATGCAGGAAACAGTCAATTTGGCTGTTACCAATCTACCACGTTGACGTCATCACTTCAGTACTCCCACACATTACCCATTACAGAATCAGTTCCCTTACTAGAAACATAAAATGTCAGTTCTGTGAAACTTTTACTCGGATAGATGTAATTACAATTTGGCTGCATCAAACTTATGCCCGTAATGCAAATAAAATAAGATTCTAGTACAATAAAATAGAACCAGCAAGAAATATGCAATTGTTTCAGGAAAAAAAAACCTGATACAGAATTAGTTTAGTACGCATAATATTAAACTGTTATGGAGACAGCATAGCAAAGTTGAGTACGTTGACTTCGCGAGTTAACTCACTAACACCAATGACTTTTATTGCAGCACCATTTGCTACTTAAGATCTCAACAGTATGGGCGTTATCTCTTGAAGAGCTTGTTAGTGTCAAGATTAATAAAATGAGCTGCAATTGCCTCGCAGATGCACTGAATTGGCACATCCTAATCCCCAGAACGCAACATGCGACCCATTCTTAAAGCGATATCTCACCGAACACTCGTTCGTAATAGTCGTTTCGGCAGAGAAATTATCGAACATGAGCTTAAGGCAACCGACATTGGGATCCCAAAATAAGGATAGAACCAAAGACTAATGTTTTATTTATCTTTGCAGAAGCTTCAGAAGTGAACATTTGAAACAGGAACATTAAATACTGATTGAGAATATTTTAGTATCTAACATAACTCGGTACCCGGGATTTTCGACTAAACGTAAACTTTTTTTGAGAAAATCTGAGATATTGATAGAATCTAAAAATTAAAGGATTTCGAGATATGAAGGAGTTGGATGTATAGAGGAGTTTCAGGCATTGAAATAATAATGGAATTGTAGCCAATAAAGATTTTAACGAATCAAGAGACTTTAAAGAATCAGAGTCATTGAGGATTAGGAGCGTCTTTGAGGATTAGGAGCGTCTTTGAGGATTAGGAGCGTCTTTGAGGATTAGGAGCGTCTTTGAGGATTAGGAGCGTCTTTGAGGATTAGGAGCGTCTTTGAGGATTAGGAGCGTCTTTGAGGATTAGGAGCGTCTCTGAGGATTAGGAGCGTCTCTGAGGATTAGGAGCGTCTTTGAGGATTAGGAGAGTCTTTGAGGATTAGGAGAGTCTTTGAGGATTAGGAGCGTCTTTGAGGATTAGGAGAGTCTTTGAGGATTAGGAGAGTGAGGATTAGGAGTGTCTTTGACGAATGGGACCGTTTGAGGAACCACTAACTTCGATGAACCAGAAACTTCGAGGAACCGGAGACTTTGAGGAACCTTTGAGGAATTGAAGATACCGAGAGATGTTAAATAAGGAATTCGAGATATCGCAGTTGGAGACTGCAGTTCTCTCGCCTCACCTTGGAGCGCGGGAAGACGGAGAGCACGTCGCTCCAGCTCCGGTACTCCTCGCGGCACGTGCCCTTGACGAAGTGCACGCGGTCGGGCGCCGTGATAGCCAGGCTGAAGGCGTTGCCCGTCACCTCCTCGGCGTCCGCCACCTCCAGCACCTTGTTCATGTCGATGCTCGCCTGCGGCACCGTGTCGGGCTGCAACACACACCACAAGCACATGTCAGGAGTTATTCGCTTACCGTCGGAAACTAACAAGTTACACTTCAATAAGAGAAATGGAGGAATAGTTGGACTATACAAATTGAAGATTGGGAGAGGGGGGAAAACTATATTAAATCCAGATGAGTAATTGAAATTTGTGACCTTCTAAACAGACACGCACAGTGGGAACACGTTTTACTTATTTATTGTAAAAAAAGAGTACGGGTTGAGGAAGGGAAAAAGAAGGCATTTAGTGCTAAAATTAAGAATGGTTTCACGAAGGAATCCTCTCAATGTTTTCTTAATGGATCAAGAGAAATTGGGCGAAAATTACTATCATGATGGTGATACAAACACCCAGGAATCACGAGCATATGCAGACCTTTAGAATTACACAGCACAAAACATTCCAAATACTACCCTACCTGCATCATCATTGCATTAAATATGTGTGACCCCCGCCCCTGTAAACGCCAGAGCGACTTAGAAGTATGCAATCAGCTGTAGACTGAAGTCCCCGTTACGTTGTTAGGCATTGGCACTGTCATTTCTCCAACATGTACTTCCTCCAGTAGATCTCACGACCACACGGTCATCGTATCTAAATCGGATTTCCTTCGGAATCGATATATCATACCAACCGTGCAGTAATCTGTTTCGACTCAGCTACTCCGCTGACGCCGACAACCCGTCACATTCGGAATTCGAACGTAGAACCAATCTGTCCATGAAACGCCAGTTGTAAAGCAACATAACTACCGAGAGTGCCGATGGCTGGGAGGGGACTAAGTCGATCATAGACTAATAGGAGACATTTGCTTGGTACGTTAAACATCAGCCAGTTTGTGGCACCTGCCAGAATTGAGTTCGTACGCTAACACCTCCTGATCGACGATTACCGTGGTTTCCTTGATCATTTCCGCGGGAATGCTGGAGTAGCACTCTATACAAACGGGCTGCGCACCGCGTGCGTCGCTTTCCATCCATCTCCCCCGATCTGCACTATTACGCTGTTGACGAGTACCCCCCAATCTCCCTCTTCAACCGCATACGCCGGCGGGCGAGAGACCGTTATCATTTAAAGAATGCTTGCAAAAATATGGAACATTTTCTGCTCTAAATTCTATTGAACTACCTTTGGTTGGGGGGGGGGTCATGACGTAATGACTAACATATACACCTCCCACTAGAGGGAGTCTGGTTATATCCCCGGCCCTTCCGAGTAAAAATGTATGGTGGATAAAGCGAGTGTTCTCAGCAGATTTTAAAGGGCTTTTTCCATTTCTATTGCCTCGTATTCCACCAATCCTCCGATCACCAAAGGCCTCAAAGGCCCCAGAAGTTGAGGGTCCCCTAAAACCAATAACTAATAAATTCATTGACAACACAAAATTCACAATATAGCTGCTGAATTTACAATCGTGTATGAGTATGGAAAATTAATAATGAAAAAGAAGAACAAACAATAACTACAGGTGGCACATGTGAGATTCCTAAGACACCTATTGGGAATCACAAGAAGAGACAGAAATAAAGATGTTAGAAAAAACTGAAAACCAAAGGTGTAGCAGAGAAAAAACAACTCTCTTTTAAAGAAAATGGAAAGATCACTGGAAGAGAATGAACAACAGACTGCCAAAACTGATCTGTAAGGAACAGGAGCTGCAGGAACAAGAGATAATGAATGACTACACAAAAACTGCAAGAGCAGGAACACTTGACAGACCGATCCTACCAATAACACTACAAATTAATGGAACCAGCTCTAAAGCCTAATCTCCGATAGATCATGACGCCGATGATGGCGGCTGAGAGCTTCACCTTGCGCCCGCGGCCGGCGCCACGCGCGCGCTATGGGGCATTGACCCACATCCCCCATGACCCTCCGGCCGGGCGCTTCCGAGCACGCGGAATGTGATAACGAGCGCCGGCCCAGGAGATGCCTCCCGCGGGGCCCTCAGCGCCGCACTCGCCTATACATATTCATTTCCGCGCCGCGTCGCGCCACGCCGCGTTCTTCGACGATCGGCGGCCGGCCCAAGGCCGCTCCTAACAACCGCCTCCGCCCGCCCTCTCCGCGCCCACCCAGGCTCGGATTTACGTACTGCACGGCGCCCAAAGCACAAAATCGTGTTGGTCCCTCCCCCTCAAAAAAACCTACAGATTTAACTAAAAAAAAACAACACTAATTATAATAGAAACACTTGTACAAAGACATGAAAATTATCGAAGTTATTTTCATCTCTCTCTCTCTCTCTCTCTCTCTCTCTCTCTCTCTCTCTCTCTCTCTCTCTCTCTCTCTCTCTCTCTCTCTCTCTCTCCCATATATATATATACACACACACACATATGTGTGTGTGTGCGCGCGTGTGCGCGCGTGCGCGCGCGTGTGTGCGTGCGCGTGCGCGCGCGCGTGCGCGCGCGCGTGCGTGTGCTTGTGTACGCACGCATGTGTGTGTATCGTGGGTTCGAATCACGCGTCAGGCATTGATGTTCTGGGTAGTGGCATGGTCAGGGCTTCCAAACTGCTATATATCACCTAAGAAATAACCTTTCCTTCTCGACACTCTCCCGCCTTATTTAGAAGTATGTAGGACGATGCCAATTTGGTGGTCTGTCAGCGGACAGGTGGAGTACAGCGCTGTCAATAGGTCCACAGAACCACGACGTGTGCGCCATCTGCGCGCCTGCTTGCCTCTTCAACTTTAAAGCAGTTCCAAGTGTTGCTACACGTCCGTGGGTCTCTGGCATCTGAATATCTACTAGCCGTTACGAGCCTATGGACTTCGGCAATGTCAAGGAGTGAGAGTGCATCGGAGGCTGAGGGGCAGTACAAATACCGAGGGCTGGAGATGTCGGTGAATTCCTAGAGGCAATACGGCGATGCTAAGAGCACGAAGATATATTTTTAGATAATTTTACAGATGATATTTTTGAATATTTTATAATTTTTTTGGGGGAGGATACTACTTTGACTAACAAGAGTAATCACGCAACGAAACATGTACATATTACGTACATTTAACTAAATATATTTAGCGCAACGTTTTGATTGCAGCACAAACATGCAACTGACACGAACTGGAGGAAATAATGACAAGGGGTGAAGGATGGTGGTCATACCTTCATGGGAAAGGAGGCTCGTCGGATCGGAGATGATCTTGAGGGAGATGTGGTACGTTACATCTCAACATATCAGTATTTGAAATTGGCAAACATATTTCAGTGTAACGTATTGTAAGTATTTGTATTAAAAGGCAAAGGGAACCGTGGAGGAGACTACTCGTGACAGAGCTGCTGAAATGAATATGAGAGATGCTGGTCCTATGTTAAAAAGCCATGTATTTGTACTTTTCTGTGACGAACAGAGCTCGGCTACTTTTCAGAAAAAATACTGAAATACAGAATACGTTTGGTCTATATTTCCAATTGTTTGTTTCTAACCAAGGGCGCGTATCCAGAATAAACAAACACTTCTGGCTGGGCAGCAAGAGTAAGAAGCTTTCTTCTGGGCTTGAATATGCTTATCTTATTAATGCGAATTAGTTTCTACATTGATCACAAAAATAATCAAATAACTAGCATGGTATTTTGTTTAAAAAGTGACAGAAAAGAATGTGGGTTGTCAGAAACTGTACGATGAAACTGAAAGAATTCTGCTAACATTTTTTTTAAATCAACGTGTTTGCTTTTCATTTTAATTGAAATTGCTTCAAACTCCCATTGGCAGCGTATTTCCCTACATTATATCAATGGTCACGAAACAGGAGAAAATTAAAAGTGATAAGATGACAAAGAGACAAAGGACAATCATGTGGCAGGAAAGGATTGGATCATGGGAAAAGGGACGGGTTTAGAAGAAGAGTCGTGCTAGGAGTGACATGGGGAGAAGGGGATTCTATGTGGATAACATAATTTATGAAGAAAAAGAAAAAGAAGAAGAAAAGGGAAAACGTAAATGAAGTGATTTCAGTGGCAGTGGCAGTTTTTCGCAATGGTTCTCATCGAAACACCCTTCGTTGGCGGCCGCCTGCTGCCCATTACTGCGGGGGGGGGGGGAGGAGAATACGAGTCCTCAGCGGCGGCGCCCAGGGCCACGACCATCACGGCGACGCACGGTGTTTTGTTTGAGACATCCAGCTGGCCAAAATCCATTTTTCGAAGTTCCGCTTCTTGGCGATCTTATTGACCCGTTCTGTAGATAAATATCCAAGGCACATGGCCTCGGTGTTTATAAGGAGCTGAATCATAAGATTCGGTCTCAGGGGAGGTGTCAAGTTACGTCCCACTGATAGCCGGCGCCGAGCCGCAAAGTTCTGTTCGGTAGTGCACGCAGTTCAGTTCTATTCGTAGCGTTCTCCTTGCGCGTATTTTATAATTCCAGGATGTAAAATCCTCAGAAAGGTATGCTCTTTCATGTGAAATTGTTTCGTAATTTTCAAAGGCAACTAGGCTTAGAAATTCGTACCCAAAGTTCGACTTTAAAACATGTGCGTGTATTCAAAAATTGAAAATAAATGTTGAGCTACAAAATTCGCTCCGCATTTCTCCGCTTTGAAATTAATATACATGCATTCTAAAAAGGTTTCTTTACAATATTATTGTCACACGTTTTGCAGAGAAGTGCATATCTGATCATTATCACCTATTTTCAGTGACAGTGTGTTCATTCACTAGGCATGCGCTCTGCGAAGTATTGCGCGAACCTGATTCGCGCACAGACAGAGATGTGGATTAAAAGAATATAATGGGGTGTTAAGATCTTCAGGAGTGTTCAACAGAAGTAACATAATCTATAAAACACACATTCAGCGTCGTGTGTGCTAAAATAAGTGAAAGATAGTGCGCAACAAAGTGCTTCATAAATAAAGGGTCCTTCGTAATGTCGAATAGAAAGTGGTTAGATGGCCCTGTACTGATTTAGGACATTGTGTATTAAGCCATTCCATGCGAAAGTACTGTCAGGTTGTGTGGGTCTCTCGACCAAATCTTTTGCGGAAAGCATTGAGCGATCAAAGAGAAGAAAAGCAAAATAACTAGCCGAGAGATAAAATGTGGATGAAACACTGTAACCTACGCAAACGAATTTACGTACTCAAGGCAAGAGAGATACAACCAACCGTTGGGAACTAAGTACCGCCTCCTCACAACAGACCACAAAAATGAAAAAGCTTGATTTCTTCACAGAAAACCTCAACAAATGACTGCAGGTGATTGTCAATAATGATGGATATTTTAAACTCTCTGTGAACCAATACAAGGAAATGCGTGCAAATGCGAAAGATGACTGTACTATTTATTCCTCTTATTATCCAGCAAAAACATGGCAAATCAAATGTCGTCCCCCTGAAAAAAGTATTACTATTACAGAATCTTTCGCAGAAATAATTTAACAATGACTTTTTAATCACACTGTCAATCGCATAGGCACTGTGCAGAACGAAGTTATTCAGCAATTATCAGATCAGGAATATCATTTTATTTTAATTTCTAAGTGAGGATGTGATGGAAGTAGTGATCAGAGCCGTTTCAAACAAACTTTTTCAGACTCGGTTCATAGTGATGATTGTTTAGTATATCGCTGATGCCATTACAATTCTATGCGGAAACGCCGAATAGTGGAAGAAAGTTTATTTTATGGCAAAAACTCACGCCTTCGTACTCATGTTACTGCAGACTTTTTAATTCAAGTTCACTAAGAAAACAGCTGTCATTAAAAAAGATGTCACTAATCAAATTAATTCCCTCATGCCTACACTGGTTGTTAATATCCTCTGATCCGTATATTTTCAGCCTGGGAAAAAGCCCAAAAAGAAAAGTGTATGTTTTATCAGAGGAAGTGCAAAAAATTTTTGCTACTCCATCTTTATCTGATGAATGTGAATACACACATGATTCGGACTAATTTCAAAATTACTAGTAAGTTCGAAGCCAAAAGAGTATAAGTTCAAATGAGAAATTGGTTTAACGAATTCTGATAGTATTTATTTTTATATATTAATTATACTAACAAATAACATTGTAGAAAGTTATACAAATGCATAAAGTAGTATTCTGTTAATTATTTGTTATTTTTTCAATCAGTATAATTATTAATTCAATTACTCATTGTTTTATTGCATATGCTATTTCAAACTAACAGATTTGTAGGAAAATGTAAAGATACATGTTATATATTTAAAACACATGTTTAAGTACTTCGTACAAATGCGTGTGCAAAATTTCATAAAACTCTAACCAGTAGTTTTCGAGATATTAATTTTGGCCAACCAGATGTGCCAAACGAAACACCGTGCGACGGCGGTAGAGGCAACTACAGCAGTGGCGACGGCGGAGGCGGTAGCGCAGTTTGAGAAGGGAACGATGGGTCCCTTGGCCCAAGGGGCCCAGCGTTTCGCCGTCTGGTCGGGGAGCCCCTCATCTTCCTCCCTCTCCTCTCTGGGCGGGCGGGGCGGGGTGGGGTGGGGTGGGGCGGGGTGGGGCGGGCAGGGCAGGGCGGGGCGGGGCGGGGCGGGGGGCAGGGTAGGGGTGGGGCGGAGGGTGGGGGCGGGCAGGGCGGGGGTGGGGGTGGGGTGGGGGGTGGGGCCAGGAGAGGGCAGGCAGGGCGGGGCGGGGTGGAACGGGCAGGGCAGGGTATGACGGGGATGGCAGGGTAGGGCGGGGCAGGCAGGACAGGGTAGGAGGGGAAGGGAAGGGCGGAGCAGACAGACTAGGACGGGGGGCGCACATGGTAGGGCGGGTGGGGCGGAGCTGGGCGGGACTGGGCGGGGCTGGGAAGGGCGGGGAGGAGCGGGCGGGGAGGAGCGGGCGGGGAGGGAGGGGCGGGCGGGCGGGGCTGGGCGGGACGGGGCGGGGCTGGGCGGGACGGGTGGCGGGTAGGGCGGGGGGGGGGGCGGAAGCCGGATGGGGCGGGAGGGGAGAGGCGGGCGGGGTGGGGCGTGAGGCAGGCGGGGCTGGTGCGGACCGGTGGACTGGGGAGGCGAGTGGGGCGGGCCGGGCAGGCGCGTCCGCAGCCCCCTGATTACGCGGCCCCCGCCAATTAGCGGTTCCTGGAAGCAGGGAGCTTCGCCACCGCGCCACCGCCGCCGTGTGGCGCTGCTGCCTCGCGGCGCGCCCATTCCCACCCCGCCCGCCTCCGCCCCCTCTCCGCCCCAACACCCCGCGCCGCCTCGCGGGCTCCAGGCGGCGTTTCCTCTGTCATCGCGAGTGCTGAAACAACAGCACGGGAGTTTACAATTCGGATGGAGATGCGATAGCGCATGTAACTGTGTCTTACAGGGGTGTATGTATGTTTCTTAAGAGGCGCGTGTATGTTTCTTAAGAGAAGGAAAGCCGTCAAATGCGTGAACAACTTCAAATGAAACATACAACAAATTAGATTACATGCGTCGATTTGCGATGGGACGAGAGAGGTTTGGTTTGTCCCTCAACCCAATCCACCTTCCCGGTATAAGAGAGCCATGCTCAAGCCACTGCCTTAGTCTCCGAGTCCTGGCCATTGCTACACAGTGACACGACTCGAGTGTGGGCGGTAGAGGCGCTGATCAAGGTGAAAGAGCCTCTTTATCCAGCAGGAAGGATCGCAGTCGTATACCGCGATAAAACATTCACTACCAACGGGACTAACGACCATATCAGTTGAGGTGCTCGGAAACACCAATCAATCAATAAATCAATCATTATCGCGTGGCACATGCCCTTGATCTGGAATAACTTCCATTACGCGGATAAGGCTAAAGCTATTGCGGGTTCAAGTGCCGGAGAAAAAAGGAGCTCAGAGTTTGCCTTTGGGAGGTTAGTCCCTAACAGCGAGTTCCTAGTTTCTCTAGTAGAATGAAGTTGTAGAGCGAGGATTAATACATTTCAGCCCTAGTTCTCGTGAGGTTCATTACTGAAGAAGGTCAAGGAAACGACGAAAGAGGAGGATTAGAGTATAATATAAAAACAAGGTTGGTTTGTAATCTGCGCTGGACGACATCATCTAATTATTGATTTTTGCACCCTCTGATTTCTCTATGCCTCTCTCGTTTAATATTAACTTCATGATTAAACAATATTAACTCGTATAACTTCAATATTTTAGATTCCCTTTTTCGACTCAGCACTTGATTCTTACCCTTTCGATGATGTCATGGTTTCTTAACTTTCGTTTCCAGAAAAGGAAATCGGTAAACTAAGACAGAGCTATTTTGACACACATCAAATCATAGTCTAGTTTCTTGATAAATATTCTACAGACAAAATCACTTGCCCTAGGCAATACGAATTCACTTGTTATTGGGGATGTCCATTTTGATACTCTCACATCATGCCCTTTTAATCATGTAACATTACCAAATTCAAATGCAATACCCGACCTTTCGGTACACTTCTTCACTGCGCAGACCACCTCTTTCTTCAATTTATCTATTAATGTTACTTTTTACCCAATTCTGTCAACTGTTTTTATCACCTCTCAGAGGTAAAAAACTGTGAGAGTAGTAGCCCTATTCTTCGACAGATTAGATATTTCGCCATTCTCAATGACGCGCTTCTAGACCAAATTGTGTGATACCTCCCAACTAAAATCTAAATTTGAATAACCAGTTGAAACAGTGGTAAGCCTGGGGAAGCCTAACAAATTATTAAGCAACACCAGTTCTATGTAAATACAGAACTACCGTCTAATGAAACCTTCTCGATAAAACCAGGTAGGTCGTGACCAATTAAACTTGTATGAAAATCACCGCATACCTCTCGCATTTGAATAGAATTGACCCCGATTCACAAGCATATGCGTTAGTAATCAACCGCCAGATGCTCTTTGCCGAATGAGGCAATTCAAACACAAATCCACATTGCAGTAAACAAGGGACACCCCCCTCCCCCACTCAATAGAATCTCGACAGGTGGTCGGCATACCGGGAGAGGGGGAAGGAGGGAGAGGGGAAGAGAGTGTGGGGGGGGGAGAGAAAAATGCCCACGGGTCTGCTTACGCAAGTATTTGTTCATCTCGAAAGCGACCGAGAGATCGGCAGCTTCCTGTTCGTTTGTGGCGACCCGATAATTATGCAAATGGCAAATACACGAACGAGTGGCGCAGTTGAGTTAGGGAGTTGGTGCCACACAGGGCGCCCGGGAGCCCACCGACCTACGCTGATCAGTCCCTGTTCGGTTACGACACAGTATAGATATATCTTCTAAGCAACAGAATTGCCTGTAAATCCACCTTTACGGTCAATATACTCGCAAGAAAATCAAAGAAGACACATAATATTCCGAGTGAACTGTGACAAGGCAAAGAATCTGGTGTTTGATTTGACGAAATTCTGATTCTTTGATTGTTTTCACAGGTATCCTTGTCACACTGAAGAGAGTATTCCGAATAACACTATTTCAGGGTACCTGGCAAGATAATATTTACAAATCATATAGCCACTGTTTCCTTTTCAACACTCGGACACAGGGTAATAATTGCGTACCTCAAACTAGCGATACCTAGTTTATGGGTTTAGTCGGAAAGTTAAAACGCAAGCAAACGTCTACAGAAATGTCTGGAGTGGTAACAAAAACTTACGAAAATAAAGAAAATCACGAGTTCCAAACGACAACATGCAAAATATTAATATTGGCTGTTTCATCTGTTAGCAGGGAAAATAAACAAACACAAAATTCAACAACAGAGACCTGAACAGAGATCAGATATCAGCGTGAATTATTCTGAAACCTATTAGCAGGCAACCAAAAAAGAGCTGCAGGGATGGGTAACAGTGGTGGATGCAGCCATGATGCAAGGTGTTAAAGAAAGATTTCCCACTGCTAATCTCCCAGCACGCAGCCAAGAGGCACTCATGAACATATGAAGCTGCGGGCCGTCAGGGAGAGACTCTGAAAGAGGGCACTCGACTATCCACTAAAACATTTAGTAGTACCTACATATTTTTTGTCATTTTCAATACACTTTTCAATTATTTTTTTTGTAGTTACTTTTTCAGGCCATAAAATTCCATCACTAAATATTTTATTCCGAGAATTATTATTCACTGAAACTGTTACGATTTTATGAACACGCGTTATACTCGTAGTCATGTGTCTAAAGATGTATTTCTTGCTGTGCGGACCAAGCGAGATTTCGCCGACCGCATTCGTTTACTTTCTTATACGAGCTTGAAACCTGATAAATCTTATGTATTAATCTGACGATCCCCGTAGCAATTCTAGACAAACAACTACCCCAGCAAGCGCGGACTAAGTAGAACTCAAATAATCCGAAAGGATTACGTTCCGATATGTAGACATTCGGATGATTGGATGTAAGTAAAAACGGTGTCAACAGAAAAACTTAACAACCATAAAGTATAGAAGACAGTAAATACTATAAGATGTACTTATCAATAACGTGCAAATTAAATTGCGTACGAAGGTGCTTTTTTTTTTCTTACTGAACTTCTTAATTATTAGGGCTCGGGAATTCGAACAAATACCTTTGTATTATTGATACGATTTTACGACTTTTGATAATAGAAATTTCTTAACTGCACTTCTGAAGTAGTTACAGGAGATTTTCATTTTGTCTTTTTTTTTGCTTATTTTAGCTTCTGATGCCTATATTTAGTATTTTGGCTCATTCTGACCGTTTTCTTCCTTTTCCGTCATTATTTTCCTTTTTTTTTTTTTTGGTCTTAGCATCAATCTCCATCGAGCTGGAAACATACCAGCACAAAGGCACTGTCGCGTTTTGTCATTCTCCGCAAGCGAAGGAACTACATCACGCAAGAAGTGTTGAACTTGGACTCCAGAGCCAGGAAGTATTAAACTCGCTTCGAGAAAGCGAGATGATGACACCAGTCAAGATTTTTGTATTTCTTTCATTGATGTCGACAGCATTTGTTCGCTACTCCCCTCTCTCTCTTGTAAACATTAGAATTAATATACAAATTTTAATAAGTTTAAATATTATAATTTTTGTTGGAAATTGAGATCACTAAATTTGGCCAGAAGTAATTTAAAACACTATTATTTTATTACTACCCTGATGATATGCCGAAATGTTGGCCAAACTTAATGTTTTCATTTACTTCTATCCAAATCTCGTGATATCAACATACAACATTGAATTATACTACTCAATAGCCAACACTAAATTATAATTTGTTCAATAATTTATTATAGTGGTGATTATTCATTGCTCATATGCCGTTTTGCACCCATATTTTAGTCAGAATAAATGCCTTCTTTCATACCTCTCTTTTTATAAAAATGAAAGCCTCTTTTATAAACATAAACGCCTTTCTGCCTGCTCATTTTAGGTAATACAAACCGAGCGTACTTCCGGGCTTTACCAATCGCCCGCTTCCCGCATTCTTGGAATCATGGCGCAGTGCGGGGGAGCGCGCTGTGTTGGAGCGGCCTTCGCAAAAGCGCGCCAAAAATCCGCGCCCCGCGCCGACCCGCCCCGCCGACCGCGCTCCGCCCCGCTCCGTCTCG
>BLKR01014836.1:0-75000 GCA_011170035.1 Teleogryllus occipitalis | reverse complement strand
TGAGCGGTGCAGGGCAAGGGTAGTGGGCATGAGATGGGGCGGGCAACGAGTCTTTACATGCAACATGACGCAGCTACTGCAGATCGGGTGCGGAGAAGCGCTTAAAGCAATGAGATGCGCTGTATGGCTACGCGGAGGTTGGCGCGAGGTGGGCGGGGAGTGGCGGGAGGGTTTGACTCGGGGGAGGGGGAGAGGGCTCTGCGCATGCTTTGGGCGCTTATGTAACCCACCCCGGATGCTTGCTGACCCATCCCGCACCCACTGCCGCCTGCAACGGGCGCGCCGGCGCCGCTCCCATGAAGCGTATCTTGATTGATTGATTGATTGATTGATTGTTAGTGATTCCGGGCGCACCAACTACTATGGTCATTAGTCTCGTAAGTGTAATTCCTGTTTTTTGCTCGGAAGGTGGCGGTGGTCTTCCCCCGGCGCCGACCTACCGTCGGCTAACGGCGTTTTCCCCAACCGGCGTGGCACCGCCCCAGACGGGACAAGTTCTAAGTCCCCGACCGACCTCATGTGTGGCATGTGTGGTGGTAGTGCATGTCAGAGTAAGCGTGTGTGTAAGGGGTAAGGGTAGGACAAGAACAAACAAGAGGAAGGAAAGATCGCGCGCGGTCCGTGGTCCATTTGTTAGGGTATTTGCTCCAGCATTCGCCTGGTGTTGATCGGAGAAACCACGGAAAACTGCCGATCAGAGCAGCCGGACGCTAGAATTCTTCTCCAGACAGCGACTGAATTCGACCTAGCTGAAAAGCTAGTGTCGAAAATCCTCCCGCCGTCGGGACCAGGACCTCCCGGTCTGGGGCGCTGCAGTGACATCAGTCGATGCACTGAGCCACCGCTCCCGGTAGCATATCTTAGTGATAGCGATTTGAACCTTGATGATTAATAGACAGCCACCCAACTGTTGAGTCGCAGTATGAGTATTTATAGTCGATGAGCTATGCATTCAAATCTGTTGTTGCATGCTGTACATTCAAATCATACATGTTGAACCGCACATTCATTTTAACGTGCATTAATGAAAGTACTCAACTCCGCCTGAAGGTCTGCTTGCATCTAATATCCAAAACGCAACACACAAAATCGTATTAATTGGGTAGCAGATAATATAAGACCTAATAAACAAATAAATATTGTAATTCATGCCATAGCGAACACACTGACGAAATAGACGAAATCATGTAAACATGAACCGATATGATTAGGTTATTTCAAATGATTCAAAAAATCTTTAAACACGTTGTTTCTAATGCGAAAGAAATTATAAATATTCGTATTTTATTACTAAAAGCATTGACAATTGGGGCACAGATACACTCTACCTCGTTTTAATGCCAAATAATGTATGTTCTAGGCCGGAATAACAACTAAGTTTAAATGTCTCACATATTGCGTGATAAAAATATCTTGTTTCGACATTACTCGTTGAACAGCGTGATCCATTCAAATTATGGATTAACTTTTTTTTCATGTGGTAATTATACAGGTGCTGCAAGAAAAGTTCGACACCCTCCCTCCCATCTTGGGCCCTACCTTTCGCTAACGAACTTTCACTTCCTAGAGTTCGTGGAACTTAATGCAATTATGATGCTCTTCAATTGTTCAAGGGGAACAATAGCAGCGAATTAGCAACAGGCGCGATGAGAACACGAAAGTTAACAACACAATAGAAATGTAATACGGTGAGTGCTTCACTTGTAAAAATGCAAATTGTTTTGGATGCGCATTTTTTGCAGTTTCTTTGTAGGAACGACAACTGCCGCGAGTTGGTTCATCTTTTGCACCTAACTGAAAGAACCATCTGAACCGCACGTTCATAGCAAATTATAAAATAACAAAAATTACGTTGGAAGTAGGTACGTAAATTTATGTACGAACAAAAGGTACGAAATATTCATTACATACGAAAATTCATTATTAAAACAATCATCTTCTTCGGCGACTTTCGCTTTGCGCCTATTTATACACCTACTTTAAACGAAATTTCACATTATTCATAAACAATTTATCATGTCGCACTTTTATGACGGCTGATCAAGGAAATTCTAGTTTCTGGAAGAGTTGAATCGCGGGGACTTTGTAGACATGTAGCTGCAATTCGACAAAATTCGTGAGTTGTAAACTACGTGTTCAGACTAGTGCTTTCAAAAGAAAAAAAGTGATTTCTCATTCTGCAAACTTAAACGCAAATAGAATAAAATATCAGTCGTATAAATGCTATAGTTTGCTTAATTTCATAATATAGAACACTTAAGATACTATATATTTTGAAAAAAGTTTCATAAACCCAAAAATTCCAGTAAACTCTCTTGCCACGTAGACACAGAACTCATCAAATACACACCCCTCCCATCCCAGTCCTAGTAGCTAAAAGGGTTTCATCACTGTTGTCGGCTAACAAATAACACCCTGCCACAGCAAGGAGTGGCTGCTGCTACCCATGTTGTGCTTCCTCCAGTGCATCTTGGTATTGATCACACAACACGGGTCGGCGGCGAGGCGGGCGTAGTATTATCGGTAGCCACATAACTTTATAGTAAGCGGGTTGTTTTGTTGGTCGTGTCGGCGGCGGCGCGGGGTTCCAAAAGGAGGAGTCGAAGCGTAATGAATGCAGGGCGGGCGCCAAGGCGGGCACGCCGGACGTGTCCCCAGCGGGGCGTTGGGCGGCACTGGCTACCTTCGGGGCGACCCAGTGGCGGCGCGGCGGGCGCTTTCGGAGACGCGGTTCGCTTCCTTCTACTTCTTCTTCTTCTTTTTCTTCTTACGGAGCAATGGCCTATTGGCGCTCTGTGGCCTGATATACGCGATCAGTCACTTCTACATCTTCCGTCATTTACCATCAGTCACTTCTACATCTTCCGTCATTTACCATCAGTCACTTCTACATCTTCCGTCATTTACCATCAGTCACTTCTACATCTTCCGTCATTTACCATCAGTCACTTCTACATCTTCCGTCATTTACCATCAGTCACTTCTACATCTTCCGTCATTTACCATCAGTCACTTCTACATCTTCCGTCATTTACCATCAGTCACTTCTACATCTTCCGTCATTTACCATCAGTCACTTCTACATCTTCCGTCACTTCCCATCGCCCTTCTCTTCCCATCGCCCTTCTCTTCCCATCGCCCTTCTCTTCCCATCGTTTTTTCCTAATTTTTATACAATTTCATCTTCTGCTGTTTTCTTCTCCTCTTCCTTGGTTTCTTCTCTTTTTATTCTATTTATGTTGTTACTTTGTTTCTTCACCTTCCCTGAGTGACAAGATAACAAACGAAGGGAGGTCGTGGCCAGTTTTTCAGGGATTGCTCTAGCTCCCACCTGGAAATATCGGAACCACCGATTCGATTGATTGATTTTTTCGTGTTTCCGGGCGCGTCAACGGCTTTGGTCATTAGTCCCGTTAGTGTAGTGCATGTTTTTTCTCGGGGAAATGGCGGTGATCTTCCCCCGCTGAATGGCGAGATCCGGCGCCGACCTACCGTCGGCTAGTGGGGTTCCCCCTAACCAGGACTCTCCCAGGAACGGGGCACCGCCCCAGCCGGGACAAGCTCTTAGCTCCCGACCGGTCTCCCGGAATATGTGATAGTGTAGTGCATGTGTGTGTAAAGGGAGAGGATAGGACAAGGAAGAGGAAGGAAAGATCGCGCGCGGTCCGTGGCCCGTTTGTTAGGGTACTGCTCCGGCATTTGCCTTGTGTTGATCGGAGCACCGATTCGACCAATCAGAGCAACTGGCAATTGAAATTTTCCTCCAGAAAGGGAGGGCTGGCGTCGAAAATTCGCAACTTTCATTTTTCGCACGCAGAACCTCCTGGACTTCTATACTTCAACTGCAAAGTCACACATCCACAAAAACACGTTGCCTCTTCTTCTCGCCCAAATAAATTAACATGACTGAAAACGGAAAGTAATGGAGAACGAAAAAATTCAAGACAGGGAGTACACCTTGAGTTATTGAGCTACACACTGTTAACTACATCCTATTCTCCTCCCCATCTTTCATACATTCTTCGGAATTCCATCGTCGAGTCAAAATGACCGTTTCGAAAACGCTCCTTCTCCGCAAGCATTCCGGTACACAGAGCGCTATGTAACTCCCAAACATTCTTCTTCATCTCGGTATAATAACGGGCAAAATTAGAGGAGTTATAACGTACGGAAATTGGGGGTCTTTTTTCTCCCTCCTTTGTGTCGAGTGACAGGGGCATGATGACACCTGTCTCCGCCGTCATTGGCGGCGGCGGCTGTTTTTGCCGTCATCAGCCTCCGCCTCGTGTAATCTGGAGCCGCGCCGCGTCCGACGGCGCGGCAGCAGAGGAGCGGCGTGGCGCGGCGCGGCACGACGCCAACGAAATTAGCCCCGTAACCCAATCCGGCGCCGGGACGCGACGCGCCGGGACGCGACGCGACGCGACGCGACGCGACGCGACGCGACGCGACGCCTCACGACGCACCGACGCGACGCGACGCGACGCGACGCGACGCGACGCCACGCCACGCGACGCCACGCGACGCGACGCGACGCGACGCGACGCGACGCGACGCGACGCGACGCGACGCGACGCCTCACGACGCACCGACGCGACGCGACGCGACGTGACGCGACGCGACGCGACGTGACGCGATGCGATGCGACGCGATGCGACGCGATGCGACGCGATGCGACGCGATGCGACGCGATGCGACGCGATGCGACGCGACGCGATGCGACGCGACGCGATGCGATGCGATGCGATGCGATGCGATGCAATGCCGCCTCACGACGCACAGACGCGAGAGATCGCCGCGAAGAGGGGGGGAGGCGACGGACGGCGCGAGGAAGATGAGGCGTGTGAGGAGAGGTGGACGTGGAATTCCAAGCGAAGCGAGTTTCGTGACGATGCGTCGTCACGAAACGAGAGGACAGGATCGGGCGAGGTTGGATCGGGGAGGGATGGGATAGAACGAGCTGGAAAGGGGTAGAACGAAACGGGATGGGGTAGAAAGGGGCGGGATAGGGTAGAACGAAATGGGACAGGGTGGCTTGGAGTAGAACGAGGTGCGACTGTGTGAGACGAATTTGGACAGTGTCAGAGGTGTGAGATGTGTGGGATGGCGCCATGCCGCATTGTATTGAGCTATATTGATGCGGAAGAAATGTTCGTTATAGATACTGTTGAGCAGATATCATGATATCAAATCCAATCTGCTTTCATCCGTGTTAAGATCTCTTTCGCGGTTTTGCTCCTTCTGCAGATGGCTAGTACGAACTGATGACACATCACTGTACGTACTGCCAAACGCTCTTTAGCTTCGAGTCTCTGATCAGGATTTCCAAGTTGCAGGGCAGCCATCTTTCCGCTGACGCTCCACGGCCTGGCTGTCGGAACGCAAACGAAGCCACTCGAGTGCCCCGCCTGCTTCTGCGCGCGCTCGTGACTGCGCCCGATTCTGCGCGTGGCCGCCGCGCGCGTCGCGAGGCGTGCGTCACGCGAAAGGCAAACAGCGGCGCGGGGCAGGGACCGCCCTTCAACTCCCGGCCGAGCCACTCCAGCGGGCGGCGCACGCGGCTTCTCGCGAGCGATTTCTTACCACGAGAGACAGATATTTATTATTTCTGCAGGTAGGTTTTTACAACATGGTGGCAGAACACTACAATTTACGTATTACAATGAGGAATATTAAGACAATGTAATATTAAATTATTTTAAGACAACAATAATAATATGATAAAAATGTTTACAATGAGAGCAATAATAACAATAATAGGGTAACTCTACCTTTTATGGCTGACCTGCATAATTATATTAAACTATTAAATATACGACTTTTAATTACATGAGAGATATTAAGACTATCATCTTGAACTTCAAGAACGCACAAAATGAAAAAAACAATGAAAAAAGAAAAAAAAAGAGCAAAAACAGGGAGGAGGAGAGAAGGGGCAGAAAGTGGTAAAAAGGAAAACACGGAGATGAAAGAAAATATGAGGGAGAGGAAATAAAAGGAGGAAAGAAAAATTAAAGAAATGTGAAGGAGAGGAAAAAGAAGGAGATGAAACTGTTTCATTGTTTTCCGATTTTCCCCAAGTTCATGGGTATGTAATGAAACCACGGAGACGTCACATATGGCCGGAAGGTGTATAGTTTTCTTTCAATTTCTGCACGCATTGGAAGTAAGTAAAATTGATGCTAACGCACCCGATAAAGAGAAATTAGTCTAAGAAGGGACTTTCACAGGTTGGAAAACAAATGGAAGTCATGTTTGTGGATGGCATTTCTGCAGGTAGTGTCGAAGCCATTTGCAAACAAAACACTGATCAATTGATCACCTGGATATTACCTCCAGTTACGTCGCCAGCATTAGTCAAGCAGTAACTGTCAAAGATATCCAATCTTAGAGCAATCTACCCGTGTATATCACACGAACTGTGGGGAACCTCAGACTGGATCAAAACACGGTTCACCAGCAGCAAATGGAGCAACATCGGAACGACGAACTGCCTCGTTTCTCGGCTGCTCGGCTTCGCGGCCACGAAAACAACTCACAGCCATCGTCAGCCTCGCTCCCTCGGTTTAATGGCGCTGCCCAGAAAACACAAAAATAAAATTAGATTGCTCCCCGCCTAATGGCCGCACGGCTCCACCTGCCCACGCGTGCCACGCACGCACACTCACGCACACACGCACGCACCCCGGCGTCCCCGCGGCCGTCGGCGCGTGCGCGCGGTTCAGCGCCCCCACAGCTGACTGCCGCGTTAAACACGCGGGACAAAAATCACGGCCCGCTGACACGATGGAGTCAAATGAAGGTTGGTTGATAGTGATTCCGGAGAACTACTAGGGGCATTAGTCCCGTAAGTGTAGTACATGTTTTCTCTCGGAAGATGGCGTTATTCTTCCCTCCTTGGATGGCGAGATCCGGCGCCGACTTACCGTCGGCTAACGGGGTTTCCCCCCCCCCAACCAGGTATCTCCCACCAGCGGCGCACCGCTCCAGCCGAGACAAACTCTAAATAGTGTCAAATGAACTGCTATGTTACACGGAGTGACATCGTCAGTCGGCAGCCAGGCTTCGGAATGTGCTAGCGGACGTTGGAATGGTGGCGATCACAGGGGGACCAACGGTGGCGCGAAAACAGGGCCAGCTGAGGGGGAGTAGTATCCCCAGGACGCGAGAGCGCGCATGTGTTGGCCGAGCGGCCACTCTCACCCGTCAGGGAGGCTGTGAGTGTTCACAAGATCGCCGAAAATAAGTGAGCAGAGATACGCGTACTAGAATGCAGAAGGACTTCGCTTTCGGGCTGCCACGCGTGCGGTCGCAACTGCTAGCTCAGAAGGCGTATGTGTATTCCTCGTGACAGTGCGAGTGCATTGTACTGCGTGTCCGGGCACCGGCGCGGGAAAGCGTCTGGGTGGAGGATGCACTAGCCAGGGGACGGTGAGCAGTGTGCGTGGGAGTCACGGAATTATATTGCGAACGTAACCCCAGAACGTACATAGTTGTAAGATCTTGTAAATAAACAGATTGTAAATAACATATTGTACGCGGAGCTCGTGTCTGTGCCTTCATTTCGCTTCCACAACGCCACAACAGCCAGGACAAAAGGCATTATCTGCTTCGTTAAACATGGTATACTGCGGTTTTCACATATTTGCGTTTAAAGGATATCAGCTGTTTCGGTGTCATCCAATCGGAAGGCCGAACGCCATCATTTTGACGTCACTGTAGCGACGTGTAAGGTCCCGATTGGAAAAAAACAAAACAGTTGATATCCTTCAAACTCTGCTCTGTGAAAACCACAGTGTAGATGAAAATCACGAACTGCTGAATTAAACACTGCACAAAAGTCACGATTGTCAAAGAGGCTGAATAAATAAGGCAGATGGCTGAATAAATACCATGCAATGTCGTGTTAAAGAATATGCCCACCCTTTACGGGAGAGGGGATTGTCAGCTTTGTCCCGAATTTTGCGATGGGGCTGGAGGAGTAATTGAAAGGTGAGAGGACACTATAAAAACAAGAGTCTCGATAGAAAACAATTTGATAGAATAGAAACGAAAAGGATATTAATAGCCCTTTTTTTGAAAAAAAAAATGCAGAAAATATAATTATTTTCTTTTCATTGTACACTGGTTATTTATTATACTGCAGATATACATTTTTTTTATAAATGTCAATGGCAAAGAGGAGGGTCATGGCGTATGGTACATATGTACACTTCAGGAAGTAGAAGGATTTTGTTTCGGACTTTATGATGGGGAGAGGGAATCATAAAATTTAAATTTTTTGTATACCTTGTTGATACAGTAGACCTGACCTTTATGGCAACCCTCGTACACCAGTAGAAACAAGATAAGACAGCAAGCCATTATGTGTAAAATACATCGATGTAGGTAAAGTGTGGCTTATCTTGTTACCGTGTATGTCTTGCAGCTGCAAGGCTTGGGACAGTAACAGAATGAGACACACTTAAACAAAAATCGAGATATTAACATTTATGAAAAGCGGCAGGAAGCGGGGGGATAGCTGTGACAGACGTAGCTTACCTTGTTAGAGTTTCGGGCCTTTCAAATGTTGGATGGATGATTGATAGATATATCGAGGCATGTCATCTGGAATGGTCATCGCATGTCATCTGTAATGGTGCACCGACCTACTGCCGGCTAACAAGGTTTTCCTCAACCAGGTATCTCCCACCAGCTGGGCACCGCCACAGTCGGGTCAAGTTCTGAGTCCCCGACCCGGCATACGTGGTAGTGTAGTGCATGTTAGTGTAGGTGTACGTAAGGGGTGAGGATTGGGCAAGGAAGAGGAGGGAAAGATAGCTCGCGGTCCGTGGCCCGTTTGTTACGGTACTGCTCCGGCATTCGCCTGGTGTTGATCGGAGAAACCACAGAAAACTACCGTGCTGAGTAGCCGGCCTCTAGAATTCTCCATCATACAGCGACTGAATTCGGCCTAGCTCTCTAGCCAGTGTCGAAAACCCAACCAGAACGGGGACTCGAACCTTAGGATCTCCCAGTGAGAAATCGCTGCAGACACAGTGGCGACTCCGAACCCAACTCAGGCGCTCAATTGTCGAGAGGCAGCCGCGGCGAGCAGTGGGCGTTCCACTTGCGTCCGCCGGAGACCTCTAAGCGCGTTCCATTAGGAGGTGAACGACACCGCCCCCCGCCCCCCCCCGCCCAGGGCGGCGAGACAGCCCCGCCCCCGCCCGCTTTCTCACGCACGCGCGTTAGATCACGGCCGCGCCGGCGAGGTGACGTCACGCCGCCCGGCCGCATCGTGTAAACACCCGGGGGGGGGCGGGGACCGGACAAGCACCGACACACGCGGAGGCGCGGGCAGGATGACCAGTGAGGCCTTGCGATGGAAAGCCTAATGTAGCTTTCTGGCAGCTGTTGTGGCTCGACTAAAATGAGTTGTTGTACGGAGGAGAAGGTGTAACATTGTCCCCGTAATGTCCACAATGAGCAATCACGAGTTATACGACGCGTGTGGACTGCGAGTGAAAAGGAATTTTTAAAAAGTTTGCAGAGGGAATCCTGTAATCGGCATTTGAACCTTGGGAAAGTAATGTCCCCTATGAAAAATAAATGACCCAATGAATGGAGGAATGTAGAGGTCCCTTGTTTAGAAGGTATTGCATTAACTAACGAGGAGGCAGATTGACGGAACAAAATATATTTTTGAGATTATGAAAAAGACGTGTCAGACGGCTCTGTATTAACCTGTTGTTGACTTAGGGTTGACACGGAGCTGTGACTTAACTTTGGTATCGCATCATGTGAACGCCAGGGATCTCATAAGCGGGTCGTGTCGTGATTTCCAGCTCAGTTCATGACTTACGAGAGCTCGACTTTCGGGAATTTAGAGATACGAGCGCGACCATCACTTCCATAAAAAAATCAAACCGAAGACGTATTTAACAATGCTCACACTGTTGTAGAAAAGAGCACCCTAGCAAAGCAGTTGATTTTCCTTATCCAGCTACCGGCATCGAGTATTTGACAACGCTAATAATGTTGTAGAAAAGAGTGCCCTAGCAAAGCAGTCGATTTACCTTATCCAGCTACCGTCACCGAGGGAGAAGAGAATAAGAAGAAGACGTTGATCATCTAGGATGAATGTCAGGCTTCTGTTCACCTTTCTCCTCAATGGAGTAAAGGGCACATTATGGCAATTAAATGTAACATATTCACATCCTATTTGTACCGTTAATTGTAAAAAATATAATCTTTCGTACGAGTATGCGTTCTTATGCGCGCTCATTCTCTCGACTAGGGACTGGTTTGCGAGTACCTCGTCATGGCCCGCGAGGCGAATAAAGGATCACTGCCTCCTCGTTGTACCTGCCGCCTTCTCCCTGTATGCTGTCTCCTCCGGATGGCCAGGGGAAAACCACGAATTAAAGGCAACAAGTTTGAAAATTAATAAATAAAGATGAACCTATTGAATCAGCCAATGCACCATTCTGTACGTTGTTCAAAGCATGTTAGCTACAAGTTACTGCTGAGATTAGCTCACAGCTTTATAGATAAAGGAATGGATGGCCGTACTCCCTCCTGCCGCAAAAGCCGGTCCGTGTGCACATTTAGATGCAATGCTCCAAATGAAAATAAACTTTTGCCTTTCGAGCGATACTAAAATCTATACTAATAACAGTAAATTCAACAACATGTAACCAACATCGATACCACAAAAAGTAGCGTGTGAATAAATAATATTTTTTACAGGCTCTTGTTCAGAATTGTCACAATATCCTTGCTTAGTTTGGTAAAGATTAATACACACAAATGCGGAAAATAAATAATTTAAAAAGGTAGATGGACCACGATCATTATCTTTCGTCTGTCGCTAAGAGCAGATTGGTTTCTAATATATTCCGCCAGAGGCCAGCAGCGGTGGAGCTGGTACCTAATAGATGCGCTAGAGGCCAGTAGTAGTATAGAAGATAAAAAATGTTAATCTAAAAGCAATGAACTATAAAATAAAAAGAAAGAAAATTATAGAATTGTATTAAAATTTGAACCAACTACATTAAAAATAATATTAAGCATCATAGTTTATATAAAACATATTTTTCCTATTACACAAGGATTGAATATGAAGAATGCTGAGCAACGTTGGATATTTTGCTAGTTGTTTTATAAAACGGTACGGGATCAGGCAGTCAGGCGAAACTCTTGTAGCAACATCTTAGTGACACAAAATGAAATCTTTACACACGTCTTCGGGCTTAGTTTCTGTGGACACCCTACCGTTATGTGATATTCCAAACAAACCCTCGGCTAACCCGCTTCCTGAACAGCAGACATTTGTAATTATTGCTACCTACAAGTTCTCTTACGCACCGCCGGGAGATCTGCATACCGGCAGCCGAAGCGTTTCAATCGGATAAAGACTAATGGTAACATCACAACACACCGAGGAGCATTAATTTTAATACGGTCTTCTATGGGAGCACGTTCCTCTTACTCGTGTGACAGCTGACGTACCCAGGCAAAAATTCGCTCGGCGTATTAAAGACGCCCCACCGGCCTTTGTGTGGTCATGATCGTTACCACAACGTCGCTTTTCTTCCTTTTATTATTTTTTTCTTTCTTTCATTTTGAAGAACAAGCCTCCGCTACGCTACCGGCCGGGCTAGCACCGCACGTAGCCGCGGACCACGTGGAAGGCCGACGGCGCACAGTGGGGCCACAGCAGGAGAAAGTTGACCAAAGTCCAAAATCAAGCCGGTAGCGGTAGCTCAGTGCATCAACTGAGGTCACTGCAACGCCTCTGACCGGGAGGTCCTAGGTTCGAGTCCCGATGGCAGCAGGATTTTCCACACTAGCTTTTCAGCTAGGTCGAACTCAGTTGCTGTCTGGAGGAGAATTCTAGTGGCCGGCTGCTCTGATCGGTAGTTTTCCGTGGTTTCTCCGATCAACACCAGGCCAATGCCGGAGGAGTACCCTAATAAACGGGCCACGGACCGCGCGCGATCTGCCCTTCCACTTCCTTGTCCTATCCTCTCCCCTTACACACACACACACACACACACACTTACACAAACATTCACTACACTGCCACATATTCCGG
Organism: Teleogryllus occipitalis; assembly: GCA_011170035.1. NCBI lineage: Eukaryota > Metazoa > Arthropoda > Insecta > Orthoptera > Gryllidae > Teleogryllus > Teleogryllus occipitalis. The sequence continues at coordinate 62,921 of BLKR01014836.1, read as the reverse complement.
GAGACCGGTCGGGAGCTTAGAGCTTGTCCCGACTGGGGCGGTGCCCCGCTGGTGAGAGAGTACTGGTTAGGGGGAAACCCCACTAGCCGACGGTAGGTCGTTGCCGGATCTCGCCATCCAGCAGGGGAAGATCACCGCCATCTCCCGAGAAAAAAACATATACTACACTAACGGGACTAATGACCAAAGCAGTTGACGCGCTCGGAAACACGAAAAAATCAATCCAAAATCAAAATACACTTCAGAAGCTCCATTTCACATGAAAGAGCAAAATTTCTCTTTCAGCGTTCCCCGATCAGGAAAGGAAAAAGGAATCATGCCACACCGTTCAGTGCAAGTTTGAATTTGCACAAGTGCTGCGGGGCGCACTTCTTCGCTCGTGCAGTAAAAAAAGAGGTGTGTTTCTCGACTAGCAGAATCATTCGTGCTATGGATACGACAGGCGGAAATATGTTCTATCAATATGTATTTCTAAAAAACATATTCCTTGAATAATATTTTAGTAATTCCAAGTAGAAACTTTAGTGTCACAATGGAATGAAATTTTTAAATCCGGTTTTTCATATTGCCATTTAGTTCCCTTCCGGGCGTTTCCGGGCTATGATATTAACTGAATGTGATTCTGGAATTCATCTACTTTTCAAAAATCAATGTTTGCCCAGTTTACCCCATTATTCCTTAAGGCACTCTGTTTATGATGATGCACATCTAGTTTTGTTAGCCTTTCTACCTACAATATTTTTTTCCCTTCATGATCAGGAACTGATAGCTCTTTATTAACAAGGAGGGATCAGTATGATGTTATTAAACACACTGAAAATAAAAAAAGGAAAAAGTGCGACCAGGAAGAAGAAAAAAAGGAAAAGGTTATACAATTAAGTAAGCCATTATTTAATTATGATATGTGTTTGTAATGCCAAAAATTTCGGAAAACGCTTAAAAATACTTTTTGCCATTTTTCCCCCTTCCTGGCCCCTCTGTGCGGCGCCGCGGGGCAGCCGGAGCGAGGGAGACCCCGAGAGCGCAAGGGGGCGCCTTGAAAGGCGAAGGGGCTGCGGCGGTGCTCCTTTGTGCGGCAACGAGCTGTTTGTTTGCTCCCTGCGCCGCCATCGCTGCCACCGACCGCTTAGACTTGCACGTTGGGCCCGAAAAGGGCCCAACGTGCAAACCCCATGGAGGCTCGAAATGTGGTTTCGAGTGATTGATTAGTGATTCCGGGCGCGACAACTGCTACGGTCATTAGTCCCGTAAGTGTAGTACACGTTTTGACGTGGGAAGTGGCGGAGATCTTTAGTTAGTTAATGCCTTAATTTACGTGGCGAGACTGAGGCCGTCTGGCCCGCTCTTCCGTCTGACCACGCAAATTTCGCTACGCTTTCACCATCTAGCGGAGAAAGGAGGCATTATCATGGGCGACAAATCAGGCGATTTGAATTTAGCTCAGAGGCTTCTTTTAGGCTTGAGGATCTTTTACATGCAGCAAATCTACTACATGGAACAGCTAGCTTTACTTCCCATCGGAAGGCGTGCGGAGGATTTTTTTCGCCCTTAAAAATCCATGCCTTCGATCGGGTTTGAACCCGGACACTTCGGTACAACATCCCGGTACGCAAACCGTTATACCTAACAGAATACTAACCTAATCCACAATACCACTAAATCTACCATCCAACCATCAATCAACGGTGGGTGGCGAGATCCGGCGCCGACCTAGATCAGCTTAGGGGAATTTACCCCAACCAGATCTCTCCCACCAGCATGGCACCGCCCCAGTCGGGACAAGCTTAAAACTCTTACTGGTCTCCCGACATGTGTGGTACTGTAATGGACGTGTGTAAGTAAGGGGTGAGGAAAGAGCAAGGGAGAGGAAGAAAAGATCGCGCGCGGTCCGTGGTCCGTTTGTTGGGGCACTGCTCCAGCATGCACATGGTGTAGATCGGAGAAACAACGGATAACTATCGATCGGAACTACTGGGCGACTAGAATTCTCGACCAGACAGCGGATGAATTCGACCTGGCTGCTGTCGAAAGTCCTGTCACTGTCGGGATTCGAGCGCTAGGACCTCCTGATCAGAGGCACTGCAGGGACCCAGAGCCATCATCTTCGCCGGTCCAGGTGCGCTCGAAATTGATGCACAACCTTAGCACAAAGCTCTATGGATTCCTATTGTTTATGGGGCATAATGGGACACCTCTATTTCCAGCACCCGCATCTGTAGAGGACCCACTTGAATGTAAGAATTCCATCCCTACCCCAGAAATACAGATTTTCATTTCGAAAACGCACATTTACGAGAACACATTTCGTCCCGTTCCGGGTCGTTTTGGCCCACTGCTTCGCCCCCCTGTCGCACGAGCGCCTCCCCGCGCTGTGAATGCGGGGCTGGTTGTGGTCCCGATGAAAAATGACGGCCACGGTCGCTACAAACGCTGCCCCCCCCCCCACCGCGTCAACAACCTGCCCGCCCGCTGCGACGGAGTTCGACAGCTGGCGTAATTGGCGGCCGCTGCTCCAGTCTGCCCCGCGGTCAATCGGCACTCGCCCTTGCATTTCTGGCCTGTGGAAATGGGAGAAAATGTCACATTCGGCTAATATTTTTTTCCACTTTCATTTTTGTAAGTGAAACATTACGAAATTGAGATCTGTTTCGTAATCAACATTGGAATAGAAGTGTCACAATAATCGATGGTCTCTTATTAACTATTGAGAACATCAATTTGTTCCTATTCTGTGTATAAGCCGTGTTAAAATCACCGACTAGTCAGTTTCCCCGAATTCAAACGTGTTGGATATCGAAGGAGGACGACGACGAGAAAGGGGAATAGAACAATAACATTAGTCTCGAAAGCTCTTACTTATGGGGGAAAATAATGTTTTCAATACTATAAAGGTCTACCTTCGTAACAATACTCTCTGTGCAATGTGCATATGGAAGAACATTGCCAGAAATAAGCTACTTTCAAACAATCAAAACGTGCAAGGATAAGGTCTGAAAGCCTCAGGATACATCGGGAGTCTTACAACAGGATCTGCGAAGCGTTCTTTTGCTCCGATTTTCGTCTGTGACGGCGATGTTTTCGATCGAAATGTGTGGTAATCATCAACTCCAACCTGCTGTAATGCCTAGTAGCTACGAGCGAGAAGCGGAATTTCGGCCCGTTCCCTGCATTGCGTTAGGCGCGGGTAAGTGGCGAGAGGAGTGTGCTGCGCACGAGCCGCTCCTTGGGCGTAAGACGGGCTGCGGACATCTGCAGCACCAACGGGGAGAGCCCTGCGGCTGTCCGCCGTCCCGGACGGTCGTAAAGGAACTCGATCACGGGGAAATAATGCGCTATTCATATTCTTTTTACGTGCCCCCACCGGCCGCACGTCACCGCTTGACCCTAGTTTATAACTTAATAAGCTCCGGTAGGCTCATTGAGCAATGCGGTAAATAACCCCAGCGAGTGCATTATGTCTGGGTTGAAGCAACGCGCAGCCGTATCACGTTGCACAACTGTGAGCGGCGCCGCGGGCCGACGCGCCCAAAACGCCTCTCGTGACATGTATACGGTCGCATTAAGGCCTCCGCGGGGGCGTGGAAGGCGCCGCCGTATGACAAACAGCGCCTGTACATACGCGTGCGTACGCATTGCGCTTGGGGGCCAAGGTCTTGTATGACGCTGCACGGGCTTCGCGTTGCTGCGCAGCAGACACACTACAATCCCATTTAAACGCGCCGGGAGAGGTGGCTCAGGGCATCAACTGATGTCGTTGCAGTGCCTGTGACCGGGAGGATCTAGGGTTCAAGTTCCGACATTCGAAGAAGTTTCGACACTAGCTTGCCAGCTAGGTTGAATTCAATCGCTGCCTGGAGGAGAATTCTAGCGGGCGGCTGCTCTGATCAGTAGTTTTCCGCGGTTTCTCCTGATCAACACCAGGCGAATGCTGAAGCAGTACGCTAACAATCGGGGCACGGACCGCGCACTATCTTTCCTTCTTCTTTATCACATTCTCACCCTTACTTACACTAACACTAACATGCACTACAATAACACACATACCGGGAGACCGGTCAGGATTTTACAGCTTGTCCCAACTGGGGTGGTGCCTCGCTGATGAGAGATGCCTTTTTTGCCTACGATAGTTCGGCGCCGGATCTCACTATCCAGCGGGGGACGTTCACCGGCACCTCTCGCGGTAAAAAAATGCAATACCCTTATGGGACTAATAACCTTAGGAGTTGACGCGCCCGGAATCACTAATCAATCAATCAAGCGACACCATGGCGATGTTTTCAAAACATCGATATTTTTGTACAAACATGGATGTATTTAACATCGATTTATTGAAACCGATGTTTTTAACCCCGACGTTTTTCTAGACATTTTATTCTTTAATTAAAAAAACACAATAATAAAAATCTATAAAACAGTTGATATCCATAATTTGAACATTCTTCAGACCGAAGTCACACAGAGAGAAAAATAAGTTAGTCGAGTTTTTGTTAATAATAATCATTATTTTTGTATTTTCCAATAAAGTAGTATTTTGTTCATTGTTCTGAAATTACTTTTACTTTGTTTTTTGACCTTCCCCTTCGAATATTGATGTTATAGATAACTAATATTGTTTTTCTCAAAGATCGATGGCTTTGGGCTGATGTATATTGAACATCGATTTTTTAAAAAAATTGAATATTGATGTTTTGAAACATCGATGTTTTGTTGTCGATGACGCATCCTTATTTGCGCTGCGCAGCAGTGACTACACTGCGATTACAACGTAGGATGAAATGACATTTGATCATATGGCTACGCAGTTATCCAATTGAGGGCTTCAATGACAAAAATTAATTTGTAATGAAGCTCCCGATTAGATAACCGCTTAACCAGCTGGCCAATTCGCCATACGTTTAAATCGGAATATAGTCGCGAATGCCTAAACGAGCTACGAGCGTAGTGAAAGTTGAAGTAATGGGAGAATTTGACATAGGTTAATATCACTGTTATCTCAGTTTCCTTCTTTTTAAGGTTCCGTATACGTTCATTTTAAGGTGATGGATTTTGGAGCTAGCAATTGCTACTGGCCAAAATCGATCGCTATCTGAATTGAACCCTAGGACCTCCCGGCTAGAGACGCTGCCAAGTCTATGATAACTAGGGGGTGGATTTTGATGATCTAAAACATAACCCAAAATTATCAATAAAGTGCTCTTCAAATGCTTAAAAAAATGCCCCAAAACCAAAGAAAAAGTGACGTAAAAAATCTTATCAAAACCAGTTCGGATGAACAACTCGAGCTGACACGTTACTGATGTAATCGAGGCTTCTTCCATTCGCTCGAATGAACTCAACTCGCAAATATTTGGTTCGCACTGTTCTTTGCCTGGAAATCACTGTCTTTAGTTATCCCGAAATCGGCTGATCCGGCAATGACGCTGATACACGTCACAAGAATTGCACACAACGGCTGTGAATACAATTTCTAAGCGAACAAATAGGATAGGCTACTGGGTAATTCTGTGAAGAACATTTGTTGCATTTCGTAAATATTATGTGAAGTAAGTACCATTAAAATTACAATAAAATCGATGATCAGCAAAAAAAGCATGAAAAACGACGGAAAAAGGTAAAAAATGATTTATTAGTCGAAATCGACAAAAAAATCAAAATTATGACATATATAAATGGGTCATTTCCTTTCGTCAGAACATGAAATGAATTTCTATACTAAACGGCATTCTTCTAAAGTGAAAAGAAAAAAATGACATCTCATTAAAATCCGCCCCTAATGATAACACAGGCTTCGAGCTGGCTCTTCCGGTGGTTACTTTGGGCGAACACTTTTGTGTAAGCTTTCCGCCTCAGACGACACACCTTCGCGATTGCCAGCAAACTAAAAGTAGTGGTAGCGTCTGGGCTAGTTTCGCTGCTTGACGCAGTGACAAACAACGCCCACATGCAACCGTACGCTCTAGTAAAGCACCTGGAGGCCAAGGTTACGAGCATTGTGATCGCGTTACGTCACAGAGGAGATAGAGTCGCTAATATCTAAACAAAACTGCGACCTGAACGTAGGGGAGAGTTAAGAATGGTTTAGTAACAAGCCGCATTGTGATTCGTTTTAAAAAAGTTGATTTTACGATGTACCACTCACACCGCGTCTAGAACACATGGTTCCTTTGAACGTACGTGGAACCATCGAGTTAGATCCGACTTGCACGCTTCCTTTTGAACAATTTCTATGAAGATTTTCGGAGTTTCCTTTTTGTGAAAAAACAATTTTCAAAGACAAGTACGTTGCTTCTTTAAATAATCGTTAGCAAAATTATCTTTCATTTGCTCTTAAAGGAATTTAAATATGGAATGATTCATATTTAGTTTCTCATATGCCGCAATAGATCTTCCGATCTTCCGTTCTCATTTTATTAAGGAGTTCACATTCATCCATACTTTATTAGGTACCTAGTCTTTGTATCAGAAAATTAAGTACACCCCCAGTCTTCGGTTCATAACATTCCTATTGTATAAAATACTTCAAGTTTTCGTATCCCGAAAGTTTTTCTATCGTAGAACACCCGCTAGCTGCAATATCATGAAAATCCGTCCCAATGCTAGCGCCTTTGTCCGTTTAAGTTTTGCCCCCCATTTCCCGCATAAGCCGCAAAATCCATGTGCCTAGGCGTGTGTACTCTCAAATCTCAATAAATGACCAGGGTCACTGGCATGAGAAATCGGAAGAGCGGCTAAATCCACAGTCTACGAAATTCTTAAGTTTTCGGCCAACGCGCCAGCTTGTTCCATATACAGTCGACTCTGGTTATAGTGAACCTCTGGAGACTAAACAGTTTTGGTTCACTATATCCGATGATGTCAAAATTGAATACAATTTCTCCACAATTATTGATTTTATTAATATAGACGTACAGCAAAATACATGAACAGCACAAACACAAAATTTCAGTATATTTATTTGACATAAATAATCAATTATTTTCAATTGTTTGCTTCGTACATCTTTCATTAGTAATTTCTCTAGATTCTTCTCCAGAGTTTGTGCACTCTCCGTACTTGATTCTGCATTGTCCTCTGTGTATAAGTATTGTAATGCAGTCTTCACACCTTTCAATACCTCCTGCACTGTTGGAACACCGTTCCACTCTCCGAAGGCTTTTTGCTCGCCTAATTATATGCAAGATCCAATTAATTTCCAGGGTTTATTTCCTCCTAAGTTCACTATAGCCGATATTCAGGTTCACTACAACCGAATCTACTTATGCTTATTTTGTAATGTAAGTGAAACGGGAGGAGTGACTTAAGTTCACTATAACCGAGGATTCGCTATATCCGAGTTCACTATAACCGGAGTTGACTGTATTTTCATTTAGACCGCATGAACTCCCAACAAAAGTTCTGTATTGAGTTTAAGTCAGTCTATTTGAGTTCTGCCCCTCCCTTTTTTTGCCGCATAATCCAAAGAGTTGGGGCGTGTGTACTCCCAAATCCCAATAAACAACCAGGGCCAATGGCGTCGGACAGAGCGCGAAGCCGTCGGCAGCGACCGGCGGCGGCGGCGGCGGCGGCGGCGAGGGCGGGCGGGCGGGCGGACGCGGGCGCGGGCCGGGCCAGGCCGCCGAAAGCAGCGCGGTCGGCGAGGGGCGCGGAGCGGGGCGGGGCGAGGCGGGGCGCGGCGGGCTCGAAGGTCAGGAGGCAACCTGCGGGCCGCGCGCATTCCTTCACGCGTCCCCCCGGTCCCCGCCACCGCCGCCTCTAACTACCAGCCCGGTACAAATAGGTGGAGCGTTCGTCGTCGACGCCGCCGCCGCCGCTCTACTCCGACCGAGTCCCGCGCCTCGCCGCGCCGCTCACTGGGTCGAAAACGGGCCAAAAGACGCACCAGGCCTTTTATCTTTCATTGTTACTTTCAATTTGCGTAAGGATACGGCACGATATAGCGCGTAATTCCATGGTACAAATGCCATTTTCATTCAAACTTTTACATTCTCAAATATTAAAGGTATGCTACATTATTTATCGTATCTCTCGCGTTTCATGAGGTACAGAAATACTTTAAGAGATTGCTCAAGTACAAGTGAATACACGTTGTAATATTATACGCAGTGCTTGATTTCAGGTGGAAAGCACTTTAAAAAGGATTAGCAAAAATACCCAAGGAGGGAAACTCCTATACTACTGTGCACATTGCCAAGGGGCTGAAGATTCTTTGAAACTCAAGAAAATAATCGAGACATCGACAGATGTCTAATGTTCAGTACTGATAAAGGAGCAGTGTTTCATACTCAATGAATAGGCAAATGCAAAAGAAAAGAGAAAAAGAATCATGATCTCTTTACTGAACAAGAGAACAGTGGGAGAACGATGATTAACTGGATGAAGGGAATGATGTGCAAAGGATGAGTCGACATACATCAGCTAAGATGGTGTGAACATGCAGCTCTTCTGATGTTTAGGAGAGTGCTGTTTTATTAACTACATAAGCCGCATTGTCTCCGGATGTTCGTTTTGAGGTCGCTACCGAAGTTCGGTTGAAGCGTCTCCACACGATGGTGGCTTAATTTTTTTTTTATCTACTTAGGGTTTAACATCCGGTGGTAACTTTCTAAGAAGTACAATGTACCTAAAACTAATATTATTACATTAAGACACATTAACATAAGAAAAAAAATACAACACAAGGCGAGCCACACAAATTCAATATCTATATTTCACATCACTATTTAAAAAAAAGTAATTACACTTTCACGGCCTTTCTCAAATGCTTCAGCAGGTAAATTGTTCCAGCCGATTAATGTTCAATACACAAAGGTTTAGTCCAATTGTTCTGGATGCTGCAATTGCAGCTCATTACAGATTACTCGCGCATCACAGAGCATCCGCGCATCACAGAACATCTGTGCATCACAGAACATCTGTGCATCACAGAACGTCTGTGCATCACAGAACATCTATGCATCACAGAACATCTGTGCATCACAGAACATCTGTGCATTACAGAGCATTTGCGCTTCACAGAGCATCCGTGCATCACAGGGCATCTGCACATCACAGAACAACTGTGCATCACAGGGCATCTGCGCATCACAGAGCATCTGTGCATCACAGAGCATCTGCGTATCACAGGCCATCTGCGAATCACAGAGCATCTACGTATCACAGAGCATCTGTGCATCACAGGGCATCTGTGCATCACAGGGCATCTGCGCACCACAGGGCCCACTGCGCGTGGTGTCGGGGAGGCGGCGGCGGAGGCTCATTGTTTTGGAGTCTCCGTCTCGCGGCCGCGCCGCGCGGCAGGTGGCGCCCAGCTTCGCGCGCCGGCCGCCAGGCGCGCTGACCCCGTCAATGGGCGCGGCGCGGCGCGTCGGCACGGACGTCAATGAATTCGGAGCGAGGAAGAGCGGAAAGAGGCAACGGCGCGGGGCGAATACGCGAGGGAAAGACTTTCGCTCGGCACGCGGACGCATTTCGCAAAGCCTCTTCGGTTCTGAGCTCAGAAAAAATCCAAGAAATCAGATTTCTAATACAACAGAATTTAATGTATTATACTTGCATTTCATAGATAATCTGATTTTATGAAATTTTCTATACTATTATCTTAACTCTGAACACTTCAACATGATACTCGCCTCTCGAAATTCCTCCTTTTTTTATATATTTAAAAAAATATGGGCTATGTAATCCGCAAAGCATGTAATAAATATAATGGGGCAGGTTATTAAAAATTAGTCAAAATTTTCTTGTTCTCCGTCCGCATAGATAAACAAATGACCGGTGAGAAACTTCAGCCATTTTAGATAATAGTAAACAATGCCACTGAGGGGTAGACATTTTAACATGATTTAACATAGAAAATCGAGTTTTTTTTAATATTTCTTTGACCTTAATATACTCCCATTTTTTGGCATGGAAATCGCCGCTGTACACGAATCCAATATTAAAAATTCTAAATGTAAACATCTTAATTTAAATTATTATTATTAATTAATCTTAATTAAAATATTCACTAATAAAAAATTCGCTAAAATATCAGTGTTAAAATTCTAAACAATATTTTTGAGGTGAAGAAGTTGGCCTCTACGGCCAACCTTTTCCTGGCAGGTCACTCCAGTGGTGGTTTGCTGTTGACTTGCACTGTTTGTGTGATCATGGGGGGAGAACTATTTTGAAAGACGATTTAGAATGGAAATTTAGATGGATAAAACGGGAAGAGTGGTGGTATGAGAAGAAAACCACGAACCATTGAGAGAACATCCAAGCCTCACACCAGAGGCGAACTCTCGCCTTGCCTGCCCATACTTCGTCGTTGCTCCAAGCCCCTGAAGTCGAAAGAAAATTAAAAGTGAAGTGAAAACCCGTCATATCGAATTTGAAAAAGACAAACAATACTTCAAATAATATTCTGTATCGTGTGACATGGATTTTCAGAGAGCCCGAACAATCGTCATGGCTCCTAAACAGAGCCGTTGCCAAGCCCGAAAAGACGTTTGTGTTGAATAATAATGTCAACGATGACGATGCGAGTCATGCACATGAAGATTGAGGGGATGATGAAATAAGACGCAGGGAAAATGGGAGATTCTCAAGAAAACCTGTCTCGAACTCTGTTTGTCCACCACAAATTTCACGTGGATTGGACGGATACGGAAGCCCAGAGCTAGGGATTCAGTACGAGAGAAGTGTGACCGTCGCAACATCTACACATGGGTCGCCCCTTCGAGCTATTAATCTATTTCTCGCAGACGGCATTGCAGTCTAGTTCGGGCTCCTCCATTACACTTGCGTACTCTCAGTCCTGCCAACTCTTCCAAGGGCATGAAAATCAGCTCCTCGTCAGCTCCGAAAGATAGACTTAGAACAAATCATTAGGTATCAAAAGCTAAAAAGAGAATTCAAAGCATAGAGAGATTTACTCAAAAAACACTTAGAGGTAAAAAAGCGGTCTTCCGAAAGCCATTAAGTCAATAATCGAAGAGGTAATTGACCCTAACTACCTAATGGATTGACTAGATATATTATTAAAAAAATAACGAAGCATCCTGAAATTTTGAATATATGGAGAGAATTTGTCTGAAATACTCAATTCATATTTCTGGTTCGTTATTTAAATTCCGTTTCATGATAATACTAATTTGCATCACTTTAGGTTTTTATATGTTAAAATTAAATAGAAAAAGCAGACATACATATTCATCTGATTAATTTTTCCTTAACATTATAAAACCTATTTATTTTTAATTGGTAATAATGTAACTTCGATAATTAAGCAATTTTATGTAAACAGAACACCCAAAATAGGTTTCCAAAATCTCGCATATTTCAGATATCCTTATAAGAAGTACGGACCACCCGAAAGCCCGAAACCGCTAATTCAGTCAGGAACAGGTGTTTCCCCTCCAAGTTAAACATACTGCTTCGCGTTTTTGCGGCGAACATCGTTTCGGTACGTTGAAAGTGTAGAGTACCTAATCTTGTTCCATGATGTCTTCACAAATTACGTATAACATGCGGGTAACGCCGAATTAATGGCCGTCAATATTCCGCGCACACACTCAACGCGCATGCGCAAGCAGATTCGCGGCGCGGAAGGATTCGTTCGCCAAAGCCTTGGAACGGCGCCCTGCGGAACCTCGCCGGCCGCGCGAAGGCGTCACTCATCCTATGGAGGCCCCGTGTGCTTTCCGTTAAGATGTGAATTAATCATTTTATAATAATAATCACAACAACTATAATTATTATTATTATTATTATTATTATTATTATTATTATTATCATTATTATTATCATTATCATTATTATTATCATTATTATTATCATTATCATTATCATTATCATTATCATTATCATTATCATTATCATTATTATTATTATTATTATTATTATTATTATTCCTCTTCTTTAAAATCGTCCCAGTATCTGTAGCTGTGCGCGAAGAAAAGCTCAAGCAGGCAGTTCTCTTACGGTGAAGAGAATACGTCATGTTCGCCTCATGTCGCTCTTACCCCCAAGCATGGGAATTTAATTAGGCCCAGGCAAGGGGGACACCGGTAGGTGGCCGGCGAAGTCGGACTACTGACCCAATAACGCCAAACACATACATTATTATTATTATTATTATTATTATTATTATTATTATTATTATTATTATTATTATTATTATTATTATTATACTTTCTCGGTAAAAGAGTCGTTCTACAGCAACTAGCGAGTCTTTTTAAAACTGAGGCGCCTTCCTTGCCAGCAAATTCTTGGTGGAAACGGCTCCTCATGTGACGTGAGGCCTATCCTCCTAGGAACTTATGATTCACGGAGTGTTCAGAAGATCAGCCTTCTACATTGTCTGCAAGGGCCAATTTTTCAGACAGAAGAACTGAATTCATCTGGAAATCAAGTCTATTTGCACAGATAATTACAGGAATCACAGCGATCCTACCATGTTTGTCCTGTAGGCCAATTATCCTGCACACGAGTTTTTTTGTATATTCACAGGGCGGTTTTGGATCACATTAAATGTAATATTTTTTACTACTATACAATCGTGATTTAGCATATATGAATTTTTTTCTGTTTATTTGAAATAACTTATGACTGAGTATTTTTAATGTTATGGATTTAATTACAAGCCTGATGACGAGAAAAAGTCTTCGAAATTGTAGCGACATAAACAAATAGAAAAAAAACACGGTGTGGAATTATTAAAATAGATTACCTCTAATAGTTGAATAAGGTCTGTTCTAAAATACACGGACCAAAACTGAACTATAAGAATGCAAAAACGAACAGACACATAAACACTTAAATATTATTATTATTATTATTATTATTATTATTATTATTATTATGATTATTATGAATAATAAAAAAATCTAAAAAAGAGGAAAGCCGTATCTTATTAGTAAGAAACACATCTACCCATTCAATACAATGTTGGAATAGATTTAATAACCGAGTAAAAGTCTTGAAAGCGAGTCCAACAGCGCCAAAGGGACGATCGATCACGATCTGTTCTACATCCGTGGTGTGCACTTCCCGATTCCTGGGCGGGCGCGTGGAGAGGGCGAGGGCGAGTGCGCCAAAAGACGGTCTGGTGCGGCCTGTGGGGGCTTCGCGCACGTGCCCTGCGTCGCAGTGCGTGGGATTGTCTGCGTGGACGCCGACCCCCGTCGCCCGCGGCTGCCCTTGCAGGGCTTCGTTCGCCTCACTCTCCGCCTCCGCCCCCAGCGACCCCCAACGCGAGCTCGTGGTTGAAGGGCCACCGCGAAGGACGTCCATGGCTGGAGCCCCCGTCAATCCATGTGCAATTTGTGATGGACTAACCCGCGTTTTTCCCTTTCGCCCTGTCTCTCGGTCCAGCAGTTTTCCACCACATTTGACCGCATCTTCGTTATCGCTGCCATCTGTTTAGAATACTCGTGGGCTTTAATCACCTCAAAATTGAAAGAACCCAAAACTTTTATAGTTTTAGGTTTAAAGTTTCGATGATCGATATATATATATATATATATATATATATATATATATATATATATATATATCGATCATCGAAACGTCGAGTCGGTACATGCTCATAATAGACCCAGAGATGCTCGGTTGATTGATTGATTGATTGATTGATTGATGTTTCCGGGCGGTCAACATCTAGGGCCATTAGTGCCGTATAGGTGATAAGTGGGGTAAATTTTTATGGCGGGAGGTGCCGGTGATCGTTCCCCACTAAGTGACGAAATCCGGCGCCGACCTACCGTCGGCTAACGGGATTTTCCCCATCCACCAGGTATCTCCCACCAGAAGGGCACCGCCCCAGCTGCGACAAGCTAGTGCATGTAAGTGTAAGTAAGGGGTGGCCATACGACAAGGAAGAAGAAGGAAAAATCGCACGAAGCGGGTTCCGTGACTCGTTTGTTTGCGTTTTACTCTGGCATTCGCCTGATGTTCATCGGAGAAAACACGGAAAACTACCGATCAGAGCAGCCGGCCGCTAGAAATCTCCTGCAGACAGTGGCAGAACTCAACCTAGTTATGTAGCTAGTGTCAAAAATCCTCCCACCGTCGGGGCTCGAACCCTAGAACCTCCTGATGAGAAACATTCCAGAGATATCAATTGATGTACTGAGCCACCTAAGCTGGACGGATGTGATCAGGATACACTCCGCTTATCAAACTGAGTTTGCGCGTCTCGGATTTAACAGTAGTCGAAGAGACCACATGCTCCCAGATTTCGTCATACGGTTTTACTTTGTCTCGTGTTTTTGCTCGGTGGTCGTCAGATAATGCTTCCCCCGCTCTCCGGCCCATCGTTATCTCACTTTTGTGCGGTCGAGGGTAGTTTTTGTGACCACATATCCTGAAGAAGACCGTGCTCAGAACAGGACGCGTTAGGGGCAACAACGAACACAAAACTGAAGCCACAATTAGGACTCAGTTTTGTTTGTGACTTACCGGATTGAGTCTCGGATGGTTGTGTTTGCTCGGAGAGGTAAAATAGAACGAGAATAACAGGTGTCCTGTCACAAACATCACTAATTTTCGTTTTTCCTCTTGACTCCCTCCACCTATCTCTCACCAGGAAGAAATAAAACGTTTATTTTGAAACAAAATAAACGTTTATTTCAAGCTGCTACTGCACATAAAATATCCTTAGCATCGCTTCCTTATTCGAATAAAATTGCATATACTAATCCAACCATACTTTCACTTCACTTGCATCAGAGATCATGATTTACATTGGTATGATATCTTAAAAGACTCTCAACCGCTTGGCTATTTTAAATCAATTGCCCATATCGTCTTATTGCTAGGCATTGCGTCACAAATAGCATTTGACAAATGAAGTAATCCCTTTATATAAAAAAAAGAGTTTCAAAAATTCAATTTCAATAGTGCGAAGTTTCACAAAGAGTAATAACTGAAGAGAAGTGAAGCCCCATCAGATATTGCAGTGATGTAAAATACGACGTCTGATCGAAATTGCGAAAGGAACATGGCCAAATCCGTGTCGGAAGGGAGATCCCAGAAACGGCCTCGGATACATTGGTTTCTCTGTGATATCGCAGCAGCAGAAATTTCGATGTTTACATCTTCGCAATCATTTGCACTAACTCGTACACACAGCTCTATTTTGAGCTTTGGGGTGCACTACATAAGTTCTGAGTCGGCGCGAGTAGAGTCGGCGCGAGTAGAGTCGGCGCGAGTAGAGCCGACGCGAGTAGAACCGACGCGAGTAGAATCGACGCGAGTAGAACCGACGCGAGTAGAACCGACGCGAGTAGAGCCGACGCGAGTAGAACCAACGCGAGTAGAACCGACGCGAGTAGAACCGACGCGAGTAGAACCGACGCGAGTAGAGTCGACGCGAGTAGAATCGCCACGAGCAGAGTCGCTGCGAGTAGTCAGTCACTCCAAGCAGAATCAGCGCGAGTAGAATCGACGCAGGTAGATCGGCGCGAGTGGAATTCGCGCGCTTTGAGTCGGGGCGCGAATCGACGTAGTAAGTCGGAGCGGGTCGAGCAGGGGCGGCGCGGGACGGGAGGGACGTGTGGAGTGAACCTGGCGGCGATTTGCGGAAGCCCCGCGCAACACCCGCCGTCTCCCCGTGTCCTTCGCTGGGAAGCCCCCAGGAAGCGGCCGCCCCCGCCTCTGAGTCACCCACCCACACGAGCCGCGTCCGTGTCCGTGCGGGCGGCGACGCACATGCAGCAACTGGGGCACCGCCCCCCACCCCACCGCCAACCGCCATTGAAACGACTACTTGTATAACTTGTTCGATGTACTTTTATCGGCGCTGTGCTCTCTCCATTTGAGGTTATCGCCTTTCCGATTTTCACTGTACTAGTCTGTATCTAGAGCACAAACCATATTAACTTAAAAGAAAACATGAAATGAAAAAATAACATTGTAAGGTGCAGAGTAATATATTTTAATAAAGCCAATAATAATAATAATAATAATAATAATAATAATAATAATAATAATAATAATAATATTTTAACACCTTTCTCCGGCGACTTAGTATTCAATTTGTTTATAAGAAAGTGTTTTCATAATTAATTTGCTATCTGGTCATCCTTTGATAATGAATGTGTCAAAAGTTCGTAACACTTCGTCACAAATGTTATGTAAAAACTTCTCTTCAGATTAGCACTGAATGCTCTGTTATCATCACCATTGGTTGAACGAAACGAAATTGGATACTCGATGTTTTCGAAACAAACAACTCCCCGCGAAACAACTCCCCGCGAAACAACTCCCCGCGAAACAACTCCCCGCGAAACAACTCCCCGCGAAACAACTCCCCGCGAAACAACTCCCCGCGAAACAACTCCCCGCGAAACAACTCCCCGCGAAACAACTCCCCGCGAAACAACTCCCCGCGAAACAACTCCCCGCGAAACAACTCCCAGCGAAACAACTCCCAGCGAAACAACTCCCCGCGAAACAACTCCCCGCGCAAACAACTCCCTGCGAAACAACTCCCAGCGAAACAACTCCCTGCGAAACAACTCCCTGCGAAACAACTCCCTGCGAAACAACTCCCTGCGAAACAAATCCCTGCGAAACAACTCCCTGCGAAACAACTCCCTGCGAAACAACTCCCTGCGAAACAACTCTCAGCGAAACAACTCTGGAATCAAGTCCCTGCAAAATAACTCCCTGCGAAACAAAAGTCGTCGAAAGAAACGGATCCGGCTACGGCACTGCGGGGTCGCGCGATTGCGTGTCTTGGAAGTATCCTGTCTATCCGCGCGTGCTCGCGCGCCCCGTGCAACTGGACCGGAAGGCGGGGGCGGCGCCCGCCCGCTGCAATTAACCCACAACGGCCCCGCGCAGCGAGCGGCCGGTTCTCTTCTGTTCCGCGCCCCACGCAGGGCGGTCGGCCGCCAACCACGGACGATGGCCCTCGTTCCTTCGGCACAGAACCACATTTCAACTCGTGTAAAGGTCCCTTTTACATGGTACAGTTTCCGTGTAGATTGGACGTACAGAACCCATCGTGCAGTACAGATAGCATGATTTCTGCATGAAAACTTTTGAGCTTGTTCTATTTTTTTCATATAGGAAACGTACAGTCTGACTCTAGTGCCTCTAGCGGCAGAATCGTTCATAACGGATTTGCTTACCACAGAAATCGTCCATCCTTTTCAATTTTTGTGGTTAGGTTAGGTACGATTACTGAGATTTTGTGTATTGGCGTGGCGGATTCGAGTTCTCCGATTTTCTGTTGAGTTTATTTTACTGACGCTCGCAAATGGAAGGTCACTGAATCTCACTTCTGCAGCCAAGACTTCCTCCATTCGGAGGGTTTTTTCTACGCAACTGCTAAAGCCTTCGCAGTCACAACCATGCTTGTACAAACGATAACAGTCTTTCTATTTTTTATTCCTATGTTTCATTTCTACTTACAAAAGTATTAATAAAGTAGCTCAGAATGCACAGACACAAATGTCGTGAATGAATTATCTCGGACGGCGCAATTCGGCAATTCATTTGTGTGCCCGCAGAGCCCCTGGAGGCATCTCGTGCAGATATTTCTAGTTTGGGATCTTGAGTTTCCGTACAGTTTCTGTATGAGAATCTGCTCAAAAACTGCACTGTGTACAAAGTCCTTAGCAATGGAGGAAGTACGGATGATTCGAAGCGAAGCAATGATTCTAGGACCGACTTGCTAGTAAATGCTCTGCAGTGCAATGAAAAAGGCTCTGGTGTTCCTCCTTGCAAAACAATACAAAAATAGAGGTTATTAACATATATTTATTACATGATTAAATATAATATTTGTGGTTGCACTCTATTAATACTATAATGGATCGTTTCTATAAAACGATTCATGTTGCTATTCCCCAGATTCTGACAGTGATTAAATAAAAAATAGTCTTCAGATTTCATGGACCCATTAAACCACTCTCCCGTTACCCTCAGAAATAAGAGACGATAAATTCCCACACAAGCCAATGCCTTAACATGTGATACTCTCTTTTGCATCGTAATTTTGCGTAGAAAAGTCTGCATAAGTAGAAATTCACAAACTTAGCGAGACATAAGAAAACCCGTGTAAAAAAAATGTTCTTCGTGGACACCTTGCGAAGGATTAAACTACAAACATGAACTAAAGAACAAAAGATAGTTAAGAACTCACAACAAATTATCACTTATTTTCAATACCAACCATAAGATTGAACATGCCACTTATATGAACATTTTTTTTTTCTTTCAAAAACCACACACTAACACAAAACGCGCTTTTACGCGAAATCCGTTTTTACATCCAACTCGAAAAAAGCACACCAAATACCACGCGAGTTTAGGAAACAGTTTCGGCAAATGTTCCCTACCGGCCGGTTCAGTTTTTTTCCCTTCAGCCCCAACTAAAACTCATGTTTACGGTACAAACCATCCGGAAACGTATCTACCGGGCTCATAACTGGTCAATGCTCTTCGGCCGCGTTCGAACACAGTCCAGATTAGCGACCTGGAGGCCGACTCCGTTTAGACGTTTGCGGGCACCTGCCCAACGACATTCTTAGAGGGCGCAAAAAACAAACGGCCCCACCCGCGCTCCGCAGCGAACCGCACGGACACATCGGACAGCGACCGAAGCACCGCACCACGCCCCCCCCCCCAAACGTAATTAGGCCGATATAGTAGGGCGCCCGCGGTGGAGCGGTCGGACTGGTCACCTTCCACCGTTTTGCTGGGCCCGGGGTTCGATCCCCGTCCGTGAGGATTTGTAACGGCCAAAGCGGGGTTTCCTCGGACTTCGCTCGTACTCCTCATCTCTCATTCTACAATTGATCCAACATTTCATGATCAATTGGTGATTCCGGGTGTGTCAACATTTAAGGTAGCTAGTTCCATAAGTGTAGTGCATGTTCTTTTTAAAGGTGACGATCTTCCCCCGTTGGCTCTCGAGATCCGGGGCTGACATACGTGGGCTTGCGGATATTCCCAACAGCGTGGCACCGACCCAGCCGGGATAAGCTCTACGCTCCCTGGACTCCCAACAAGTGTGGTAGTGTAGCGCATAAACGTGTGTGTGCAAGTACGGGGTATGGATAAAAGAAAGGGGAAGGGAAGATCGCGCGCGTTTCTGGCTCGTTTGTTAGAGTACTGCTCCGGTATTCGTCAGTTGTTGATCGGAGAAACTACGGAAAACTACCGATCACAGAGCAGCCGGTAGAATTCGCCTCCATCTGCTGCAGCCAGCGGCTGAATTCGACATAGCTGTCTGGCCAGTACCGAAAACTAGCCTAGGACCTCTGTTCAGAGGCAGTACAGTGGCATCAGTAGTTGATGCCTGTCCACTATAATCGACGTCTATTCATTATCATCTACACAACAAATCATTCGTCTATGTCCTGTGTGGTCAAAAGGCGTAGACTGGCATCATTATAAAGGTTCTAACTCTGGTATGGGATTAGAGTTGCCTCCACTGATAATAAATCATACAAGAAGCATATTCTAATAAAACTTAACTCCCCATGTAGCCGAAGGCCACCGTCCCATTTTCAGGAACATCCACGCCGGCGAAGTCAAGTCACCAACGTCCGGTGAGATATAGTCTACCTCATGGTGACAGCTGTCAAACTGCTTGCCTCCACCGCTGGAAACAGGGTTCGACCTTTGTCCACGTGCATTTGCGGTCATCAAAGCGGATCCCGTCACGTTTCCTCGGGGTTTTCCCCATTTGATCCGCCTTCCACTCCGCTATTCCATTTTCACGCTTTCCCTCACGAATAAGATCATACGCCTTTTGAAAAGCAACGTCGTTTTTTCTCGGACTACAAATGACCGCGTATCACACGCATCACATCCACGCACATCATTATTACCTTGTGTCCAGTAAGTCTCTCGGCGAACAGGAATATTTTGACGAGATTCGCCATTTCCCTATACATTTTGCGGTGACATTAATCCGCAATGTATTCCAGTTTTTCCCTACTTTTCTAGAGATCGTACCCGGAATGGTAGCTTAGTGCATCAACTGATGTCACTGCAGTGCCTCTGACCGGGAGGTCCTACGGTCAACTCCTGACGGCGACAGGATTTTCTACACTAGCTTTTCAGCTAGATCGAATTCAGCTGTTGTCTGGAGGAGAATTCTAGCGGCCGGCTGCTCTGATCGGTAGTTTTCCGTGGTTTCTCCGATCAACACTAGGCGAAAACCGGAGCAGTACCCTAACAAACGGATCACGGATCGAGCGATTTTTCCTCCCTCTTCCTTGTCCTGTCCTCTCCCCTTACACACACACTTACATTAACATACACAACACTACTACATATTCCGGGAGACCGGTCGGGGGCTTAGAGCTTGTCCCGGCTGAGGCGGTGTCCCGCAGGTGGGAGAGTCCTGGTTAGGGGGGAAACCCCGCTAGCCGACGGTAGGTCGGCGCCGTATCTCGCCATCCAGCGGAGGAAGATCACCGCCCGATCATCTCCCGAGAAAAAACATGCACTACACTTCCGAGACTAATGACCTAAGCTATAGACGCGCCCAGAATCACTAACCAACCAAATCCAGAGATCGTCATCCTGACCATCCACGCGGTTGCTCCTGAACAGCCTTCCTGTGCCCCGCCCCCCACCGCCCGAGCAGCTTCGCCGCGGGTCGCGCGTAATGGGAGAGTAACGAACGCGGCGAGCGGCCTTCAGCAAACCGCGGAAGCGCCGCGCTCGAGTGCCCGCGAGCTGCCCGCACCGGGACGCCGCCGCCGCCGCCGTTTCGAAAGCCATCAGGCGCCGCGCTGGGAGCCACACGTAGGAACTGGAAGGGGCGGGTAGCTCCAGAGCAGGTGAGGATGTCGGAGAATGTAACAGGAGCGGTGACTGTTAGACACAATGCCAGCAACGGTGTTGGTGACGGACACACTGACGGTGTCGGTGGGCGAGTGGGATTCGATGATTGTATTGTTTTTTTAATAGTATAGACAGCTGTTCCAATGACCGACGACAACAATGGCGGCGGTGATGATTATATGGAAGTTGGAATATTGTATTATTATTATTATTATTATTATTATTATTATTATTGATGGTGGTGTTGATGGTGTTGGCGTTGGTAGAGGTGGTGGGGGTGGTCGTGTGAAGTGGGTGGGTGTAGTGCGTGGTGGGGTGTGGTGAATGGTGGTGTGCAGTGGGTAGTGGTGGCAGTGGGAAGTGGTGGCAGTGGGTGGTGGTGTGCAGTGGGTGGTGTAGGAGGCGGTGTGCAGTGGGTGGTGTAGGAGGCGGTGTGCAGTGGGTGGTGTAGGAGGCGGTGTGCAGTGGGTGGTGTAGGAGGCGGTGTGCAGTGGGTGGTGTAGGAGGCGGTGTGCAGTGGGTGGGGTAGGTGGCGGTGTAGGTAGCGATGTGCAGTGGGTGGAGTAGGTGGTGGTGTGCAGTGGTTGGTGGTGTGCAATGTGTGGTGTAGGTAGTGGCGTGCAGTGGGTGGTGGCATTGATGGTAAACGTTGCATTGGTATTGTTGGTGAAGGTGATGGAGACGGTGGCTTGTAGCGGAGGTGGCGGTGTGTAACGGGCAGTGAGGGCAGTGGTGTGCAGTGGGTGGCGGAGGAGGCAGTAATGTTGGGCCGTGGAATCGGCCGGCGGGAGCGGCGGAGGCGCGGGTTGCAAATCACGCACGCGGTGGCCGGGCGCAATCAGAGGTACCGCAAGCAATACCAGAACAATAACGCCGCGGGGGCTGGGGCCACGCGCGCAGGTGCTCCCCTGTTTCCGCCACGGCGCTGGCGCCGCACGATCGACGCCGGCGCGGCGCGGCGGCGACACGGGGCCACACGACGTGGATGGGCCGGGTTCGAACCCCGGCGACCACAACAACACTAATGACTCCGGAAGACTCAGCACCACCATCAGGATTTTCAATTTATACAGAACTTAAAAGTACTTTCCTAAGTTATAAAGAACATTCAACCATGTTTTAGCCTTTCAGCAATTTCTAATCGTTTATTTAGAATTACATGATGTTAAATTGTAACAAACAAAATAGTATCGGGAAAATAATATAAATAATAACGTTTTACTCAATTTTCTTTTCAAATGACTATAATTTGGTGCAAACAACACTAATGACTCCGGAAAAGGCAGTGACACTATCAGGACTTTCAATTTATCCCGAATTTGAAAATAAGTTTTACCTGTTACTTTAGAGTTATTAGAAGGAAAGTAAACAAGTAAACAATAATGATCTTCGAGATAATCAAAAAATATTTACTACAGCATGTTACGTTAACGTCATTTTCCATAACAGCAAGTTAAAAACATTGTAAATAAAAAGAACTACAAACAAAAAAATTAAGTTAGTTACTTTGACGTTTGTATAAACAGAATTTTTAAAATAATTTAAATTTACTTCCGAAAGTTATATAGAAAATTGAACCTTGCTTTAGCCGTCTATTGTGGACCATAATGGAATACAAATTAAATTTTAGAATATAGATTAAAACTGAAATCGTGTTACTCAGTATTAATAGAGGGGGATTCAGTAATTTCATTTTAGTGTGCCCAGTACGCGTACCCTAGGGGGCAAAACGGCACCGGCGCTCGGTTTCATGCGTCCGCGGGGACAGCTGATCATTTCGCGACAAAATCCCTAACTGGAGACTCGGCAGCTGTCACTGAATTGACGAGACGCTTAAAAAAATCCTTCATACGCCTTCCTTCGGAGAGGAAGTAAAGCCGGCTGTCTCGTGTAGTAGATTTACTGCATGTAAAAGATCCTCAAGCCAAAAAGAAGCCTCTGGACAAAATTGAGATCCACCTGTTTCGTCGCCCAAGATAATACCTCCTTTCTCCGCTAGGTGGTGAAAGGAGCGCTGCGAAATTTGCGTGGTTAGACGAGAGAGCGGGCCTGATGGCTCGAGTCTCGCCACGTAAAATAAGGCATTAAACTAACGCTACTTACGGTAGAACGATCTTTCATAAAAGCCGACAGAGCGACCACAAGACACTGTCGCGTGGAACCAACCTAACGGCTCTGTTCCAAATCACCCGCACTTCATCTGCAGCGTCGCGAGGTTCGCTCTGCAAGTGTCAGCGGTGTATGTCGGCCGCGAGACGAGTTGCACCGGCCTGAGCGGGAAGGGTCGCGTCTCAGCATCTTCGACCGCTTTGAAGCACCGACTTCCTGCAGACGAGCGGCACGCCGCCTGCTCCTCGCCGACATTTAGAAAATACCCGCAATCAGTTTTCGGATACATTTGCATACGTAACATGGCAGCAATCAATTACTGGCGAAGTCGCTAAGGCTGAAGGGCCGTAGCTGCCTCGGCTCAAAGGCAGGGTTCGAACCCCGGTCCAGGCACGGATGTGTGTATGTGTGTTTTCGTTGCCCTTATGTGTTCCCCCAATGTTAAAAACCAATTACCTTAATGTTAAAAATCATAGTGGTCGCTATATGACCAGTGAGTTAAAAACCGCCTTAAAAAATTACGAACGTAGTGAAATATTATACATATATGTACGAAATTATGTGTTGGTTTTTATCTTAATTAAATGTTTCAATCATTTTAATTTTTTCTAATTTCGAAATTCTTTAATGAGAGACTATGACAAAGCCAGACATTCAATACAGAAATAATAATACAGAATACAAATAAAAAATTGATTTCTCTCTCTACTCCTACCAGCAACATCAACTCATCGATGAAAGGTCGTAATGAGATGGGGATCAAATTTAAAGATTAAACCGCTCCACAGGCTTTCAAATGAGTTCTCAGATGGACTGGGAGCCTCTACAAACGGTCTCAAACGTTAGCGTATTACTCTATGTATATAATCAACGAGAAACAGATTTCCTTCTACCTTTAAGATTTCTGGTTCCGTCCTGATCCTGACCATCAAGAAACATTCTCTCGACGATACAAGAGCATCATAGGATGCATCCCCAACCTTGAGCTCACAGACGTCCACATACACTTGAATACACGGTTGTAGAGCCTCTTACATAAGGAGCATGTACAGTGGTGCCAAAAGAAGTTTCATTAAAGTACGAATTTAAAAACATTATTTTAAAAGTGGGATTCTCAGAGAGTACATTTCGCAACGAGATGTTTGTTCCGCATCCACGCCGCGTCTCAGGTGTGGAACGTGTTCCACCGGCCTCATCGGCAGCGGCAACGGAGGAGTTTCGACAGCGGTGAAGCCCCCACATCCTGAAGACCCTTTGGAACACGCCGCCCGCGCCACTTGTGCATCTCTCCTCTTCCCATCTCCAGCGCTACCTTATTGTACCCGCTGCCCTCGCTTAAATGGTATTCACGGATCTGAACTTGTACTCTCCGGAGCTGGTACGAGGGTGCTATCATATCTGTGGGTTACGTAATACTATAGGACAACTTTCGATGTATTGGTCGAATAGCTTGCCATCTACCTCTGTGTAATGGATCTCAAATTCCAGTCGATCCTTGAGGTATTTGTGGGGGGAAAATGCAGGTTCGGGACAGTTTTCTTCGGGTTCGCCCGTTTCCTTGGTTTCCTAATCACCATAGTGTAATAATCACCAACCCATCAAAATTATTCGTCCATTTCTGGAATAAGTTAGGGAAATTACATTATTATTATTATTATTATTTATTATTATTATTATTATTATTATTATTATTATTATAAAGGTTGGGTATCATGGATCCCCTTTAAATCAACTGATGAAAGGTACTGTTCTTTCAAATACGAATCGTATATTCGGTTCATCACATTTTGTTTACATGAGATAAAATGTTTATGTTTAATGTATTTAATGTATAGAGGAATTAAAAAAGAGATTCTGGATGAAACTCCACGAAATAGTAACTCCACCTGTACCCAAGAAAATGTTCAGAGTTGTCAGAGGGATTGTTTGTTTCTACTCTAATTGTAACATTCAAGAACATTTTAGAACTTTGTTTTCAATGGTTATGCATCTCTCCGTATCTTTGCAATCGACTCTTTTAAAGGTGGAACTCACTTCTTCATCTGAAAAGTAATACGTCATTAATCCCCGCCAGACACTCACTAGTAAAACCGAAAGACTTACTTTCAAACAAAACGGACATTTCCATTACTGACGGCTCCGGCGCGGACAAAACACAAAACCGTCCACCCTGCAAGAGTAACCACTAGCCTCATGGAAGGTGGGTACTCATTTCCTGGAACGAATTTCCCTGCCTTTTCCCGGTTTTCCCGAACATTTTTTTAAAATTTTTACACCGACAAGATTTGAAACGTTTACCACACTAATTAAAAAAATTCGGAAGCCGGAAACTAATACTAATTTGTCAGACCTCTAATTTCACAGTTTTCAAGTAGAATTTTTTAAGGAATAACATCTAGTTTTGACCGTCTCAAAATATTCTCCGACTTCTAACGATTTTTCTACAAATTCTCCGACTTCCCCAGAGCAATACAGCTCCCTGATTTTTTCCGCTTTTCCAGGTTTTCCAGAAAAGTGGCCACCCTCCTCCACGGCTGAGGCCACGTCATCCCATGGGCGCGCGCAATGTTTTCGTCGTAAATTAAGTGAACGTACCTCGCCGCGACCTTTCCGCAGGCGTGCTGCAGAGAACCCGGCCTCGGCGCACGACGCCGCGATGCCTCGATAGAGTTAAAATTAGCCGCCGCGCTGCGCGGCGCGGCGCGGTGCGGTGGGGCGCCGAGGCGCGCTCCGCCGTGTCACGACGCTTCGCCAAATATGTACGCTGCACTCGTCGATAAACGAGAGTGTTGGCCGCTTTCGTAAGCCGCTTCTGCCCGCGTCGTAGGTGTGGGCGGTGGTGGCAATGGGGGAGGCGGGGGTGGAGGTGGTGGCGGAGGAAGAGCCGTAGAGAACGCTGGCGAAGGCGGCAGGGATGGAAGCCACGGGGGGGGGGTGATGCAGTGGCAGTGGGGGTGATAGAAGCGAAGGTGATGACTGTGGCGACGGCGGTGGTGGGGTGATAGCTGAGGAGGAAATGTCTACATATGGCCTAGCGCTCTTGTTTTAAGATATTATTAAGATAGTAGATGTGGGGTAACGGAGATAGCGATTGGTAATGATGGTAGTGGTAGTGGAAGAGGAGGTGGTAGTGGTGGTGGTGGTGGTGGTGGTGGTGGTAACAGTGGTGATATTCATTGCAGTGGTGCTGGTGGTTACAGTGGTTGCAGTGCTGGTGGTAGTGTTGGCGGTAGCAGAGGTGGTGATAAAAGTGGTAGCCGTTGTGGTAGTGGTGGAGATGATAGCAGTGATGGTGATATTGGTAGTGATAGCAGTGGTAGCAGTGGTGGTGATAGCTGTACTAGTAGCGATGATAGCAGTGAGGGTTTGGTTTGGTTGGTTAGTGATTCCGGACGCGTCAACAGCTTAGGTCATTAGCCCCGTTAGTGTCGTGTATGTTTCTTTCTCGGGAGATGGAGGTGATCTTCCCCCGCTGGATGGCGAGATCCGGCGCCGACCTACGGTCGGTTGGCGGGGTTTCCCCGAAACCAGGACTCTCCCACCAGCGGGGCATCGCCCAAGCCGGGACAAGCTCTAAGCTCCCGACCGCTCTCCCGGAATATGTCAGTGATGGTGATAACAGAGATAGCCGTGGTCGTAACAGTTCTAGTACGGATGATGGTGGTGGTGATGCCGTGGTAGTGCAATGGAGATGGTGGTAGTGGTGGTGGTGGTGGTGCAGTGGAGATGGTGGTGGTGGTGGTGGTGCAGTGGTGGTGGCGGTGGTGCAGTGGTGGTGGTGGTGGTGAAGTGGTGGTGGTGGTGCAGTGGTGGTGCAGTGGTGGTGCAGTGGTGGTGCAGTGGTGGTGCAGTGGTGGTGCAGTGGTGGTGCAGTGGTGGTGCAGTGGTGGTGCGGTGGTGGTGGTGGTGGTGGTGGTGGTGGTGGTGGTGGTGGTGGTGGTGGTGGTGGTGGTGGTGGTGGTGGTGGTGATTGTGGCGTTGTCGGCGGTGTCGGCGGGGTGACGAGGTGAGGAGGCGCGGGGTTGCGCACATGAAGTTCCCTTTCAGTATGGATCTACGCGCTGTTTCGACACGTAATTGAACATCCTCCTTGGGTCGCTGGCGGCAATCACGACGTGCCGATGTAATAGCGTGAGAAACGGGACTCGCTGCGCGCCCCGATGTTAAGATTTTAAAACATCCATTCTGAATAATGCAAGCTACAACATTCGTCTTTGCCAACGTTCGTATTTAATCAACTAATAACTTCTCCTTCTAAATGGCTGCCGCAAATGGAAGACGAAAATTAAAGAAGACTTGTAGTAGTTTAATTGATAAGCAATATACAGAGGATGGACCAAAAATGGGAGTACCTAATTTTTGACTTAGGAACTGTAATTCGTCTAGAAATACACTGCTTATAGCGCTCTCGCCCTACACTTTGGAAGCTGACAGAGATTATGAGCTGAACATTTAGTTCATTGGTCATTTTTGCAATTTTAGGTTTTGTATTTTTCGTCACTTTGTTTCTTGTTGGTAATCTGACTCAATTACCCAAGTTCTGTCTCTCCTGTTATTTAAGCGAAGCGTTTTTTTAATTGGACGTCATGGATGAGGTCACAGTTTTGGGTACTGTGTTCCTCGAAACATCAGCCTCTTCAGCTTCCTACCAGATTACAGAAGCACCAATGGTACCAGCCCCGAGAATTTACCCATGTTCTAATATTGTTAGCTCCGACATGAAGCACTCAAATCTACATAGAACACTCCCTGAACGGCCGAAGCTTTCAGCATATTGCGAAGTGTGTATAGGTGGCGGAAGAGGGCAAATATGACAGCACCAAGTACAGATTTCGCTAGAATAAACATTTCAGTACAGGCATCCATTTAAGGAGACGTTTCCATTTTTACCCCTATATGACACCCAACTTGCACAGTAAAGAGTATTGAACCCATTCGTATTCAATAAGATTACATCAGGTTTTCAAGATTTCTTAAATGATTACTTTTTCACTGTTTTAACGTAATAATAATAATAATAATAATAATAATAATAATAATAATAATAATAATAATAATAATAATAATATTCTTGCGAATAATCCCAATTGGAACTACGCAAAGTACTCAGATGTGTTTCTTAGCCTTTCTTTGTGCCCATATTTCTTTCATCCTTTGGCTGTGCGCCTTTTTTCTCTCTTCGGTCCAAGCTTTTCCTCTTCTACACTTTGGTACTTCTTCCAAATCAATCCGCCATGACTGCACTTTAGATCTAAATGTGTTCCTGAATGTCTTCTTCTGTGATCACTTATAATTTAAGGTCCTTTTTAATTTCGTTGATCCATTTTATCGCGGCAGTTGCTGCTTTACTGCTATTCTCATAAAATTCTACTATTGTTTTGTAAGACGTTTAGGATTCATTCTTTTGATATGTCCATACAAATTTAGTCTACGTTCCCACTGCTCGTCTGTGAATTTCGGACCAAGAATTTTCCTAATGATTTGCATTCCATTTTCCCCACATTTTCTACGTATTTTTTCCTGTTCCAAATTAGTGTTTCTGAGTCATATAGACATTCTGGTCTTATCACTGTATTATAGTGTGTATTATAGTATATGAGCCAAATTATTATTATTATTATTATTATTATTATTATTATTATTATTATTATTATTATTATTATTATTATTATTATTATTATTATTACCATCACTCATGATACACTACGAAACATTTCATTTTCAAACATACTTCTACAATTGCACGTTACAAAAACACTTTTCGGTCAATAACTACCCCATGATAGAGCATATTTTCATTCCAAATAATATTAAAAGGAACCACACCCAATAGTTTTGAAAACATAATACGCTGTTTCTTGTTTTGTTCTTTATTCACAGGATGTGGTGTCAACAATTTGAGCCTTACAACGCAGTCAATCTTTGCATTTTTTATTAAAACCACAAAAACAAACTTTGCGAACTGTCTCGTCCGTCTCCGAGACGACGATTTCTCATGTCTACAAGTGAAACTCAAGCTAACGAGCGGAAACGAGCACGTCAGGCGTATATTGTCAACGCAAATAACATCGCATACGACATTCAGACTTCCAAAAAAAATTAGCGTATACGCTAGCAGCTGGCACGTTTTCCAACACTCCGTTGGCGGAGAAGATTGCAAGTTCAAAGATGTCCTTCAGTGGCATATACAAATCCCTCCCTGACACCAGCTATCCGTTTGATGCGCATTCAGTAACAAGCAGCTTTACGACGGTTGTAAATAGCGAAAGAATTATTGTCGTTTCACAAGAATGTCATTCATTATTTGATCGTTTATTATTCGTCGGAATTTCTTGTGATGTCGCATTAAATAAACTGATTAATGGCACAAGTTACGCGATGAGATACAAGTCCATAATTTTCATTTCTCTTCGCAGATAACTATGTGAATCATTAGAGTTGGCATTCTCTGCGTGAGAGGCTTACGATTGTCATCGTCACATGTGGAAAAGTAATATAAAAGAAAATGAAGAAGAGAAGGAGATAAAGAAGGAAAAACAAGGAGGAGGAGGAGAACGAAATGGAAGAGGACAGGGTTAAGGACAAGAAGAAGGAGGAGAAAGAGAAAGCTATTGCTCCACGTAAAAAGGGTCCCGTTTGGTTGGTGCCTGCTTCCGAAACGAAGAGTCCAGAGACGCCTGAACTTGCAGTTGCCATGCGACGAAAGCAGATGATTATCAAAACATTCTAGTCTTAAACATTTTACCTTGCTAGTGCCTGCCATGTTGATTTTATTCACTTTATACCTCCTTGAATACCTTCCTAGATGAAAATATGTTTGTATTGAATAAGAAAGTACGTTTTGTATTGTATACTTCGATCAACCAAAATTAGCTGATTGGTTCAAAAGACATGCAAACGGGGTAAAAAAAATACGATGTTTACGGTGAAAATCAAACCACTGACGCCCTTAATTCAAGCGGTTGGATAAAAATTTAGACAGTGGGGAAACTAAGTTTGCCTCGGTGGCGTAGGGAGTCATCGCAGCAACAAGTGCAGCCAAACTCTGAAAGTTCGAGTGGCGTGTAAGACATGGACAAGGCAGATCACCTCATGATTGTGGCAGGATGGACGTCTCAAACTAACTCTACCTATTATATGTTAACCTTCCCAATAATTATTCATCTCATCATCTCCCCTATCATCATCCAATGGAGACACCTGTAAACCACCAATGTGGTCACCTGCGAAGGAAAAATGTAAACCACCCCTCTCAGCAACGGTCAACTACCAAGCACGGCACTGATCAACGATACAATCATGATTACGATTGCCTAGTTCACGATTTTTTAGCGATACCAGACATGGATGGTTTTGAAGAACAGGCGATGATATTATAGTTGTTAATGATTTGAATGACATAGGTGGAAAGAGAAACAGAGTATACGGATACACCCAGAGAACATCTGCCCCGAACACGGTGTATACATCACAAATGTCTTATGAACCGAACGGGTTTTGAACCCCGGTACCTGGTACCCGGAGCGACGTAATCAATACACCTCTGGTCGGGCCTACTCATCGCACAGCAGGAATTTGATCACCTGCCGAACGAATTCGCTTGATTGATTGGTTAGTTATTCCAGTCGCGTCAACTGTTAACGTGATTAGTTCCTTAAAAGCATGTTTTCAACGCGCAAGTTGGCGGTGTACTTTCCCCGCCTGTCCGGCGTCGACGTACGTCAGTTTGCGTGGTTTTTCTCAACCAGGTATCTCCCACCAGCGGGGCACCTCCCCACCGAGCACAAGCTCTAAGATCTCGACGGTTCTCCTGGTGTGTGGAGTAGCACGTACGTGTGTGTAAGGGATGAGGGTAGGGCAAGGAAGAGGAAAGAAAGATCGCGCGCGGTCCGCGGCCCGTTTGATAGAATACTGCCACACATTCGTCTGGTGTTGATAGGAGAAACCACGCAAAACTACCGATCAGCGTATCCGACCGACAGAATTCCCCGCCCAAACAGTAGCTGAATTCGACCTGGCTCTTTGGCCAGTGACGAACATCCTGCCACCACGTTCGGGAGTGGTGCCATAGGACCTTCTGGTCAGAGGCATTGCGGCGACTTCAGTTGATACCCTGAGCCAACTTTGGCGATTGGAACCTATTCGCCTCCTGGTCAGAGGCATTGCAGCGACTTCAACTGAAGCCCTGAGCCACCTTCAGCGATTTCAACCTATTCTCCTCCTGGTCAGAGGCTCTCGACTTCAATTGATGCCCAGAGCCACTTCTGTCGGTTTGAACCTATCCGCCTCCTGGTCAGAGACATTGCAGCGACTTCAATTTACGCCCTGAGCCACCTTCGGCGATTCGAACCTATTCGCCTCCTGGTCAGAGGCATTGTAGCGACTTCAACTGAAGCCCTGAGCCACCTTCAGCGATTTCAACCTATTCTCCTCCTGGTCAGAGGCTCTCGACTTCAATTGATGCCCAGAGCCACTTCTGTCGGTTTGAACCTATCCGCCTCCTGGTCAGAGACATTGCAGCGACTTCAATTTACGCCCTGAGCCACCTTCGGCGATTCGAACCTATTCGCCTCCTGGTCAGAGGCATTGTAGCGACTTCAACTGAAGCCCTGAGCCACCTTCAGCGATTTCAACCTATTCTCCTCCTGGTCAGAGGCTCTCGACTTCAATTGATGCCCAGAGCCACTTCTGTCGGTTTGAACCTATCCGCCTCCTGGTCAGAGGCATTGCAGCGACTTCAATTTACGCGCTGAGCCACCTTCGATGATTTGAATCTATTCGCCTCCAGGTCAGAGGCATTGCAGGTACTTCAATTGAAGCCCTGAACAACCTTCGGCGGTTTGAACCTATTTGCCTCCTGGTCAGAGGCATTGCAGCGACTTCAATTTATGCCCTGAGCCACCTTCGGCGGTTTCAACCTATCCGCCTCCGGCATCGCCTACGAAGAGCGGCGTCCGCGCGGGCGGGGGCTGTGAGCGCCGGTGTGGCGCCGCGCGCGCCGGAGGTACCAACGTCTTGCGCGCGCGGTCGTTGCCTCAGCTTCGGGTGCGGCGGGCGGGGCGGGGGCGCGGGGCGGGGAGCGCCTCCTAAAGAGCCCCCAGATGGCGTGGACGTGCCACTCCACAGCCGCCGCCGCCGCCGCCGCCGCCGCCGCCGCCGCAGCTATCATATTCTCGTCGGAGCGGAGCTGCGTGGCGCGGCTCCGTCGTTCCGGGAACTGAGCTCGGAGGCTGCAGGCACGGATCGGGAAGCCGAGGCTGGGGTTTCTACTTATTTTTGTATACAAACCGAAACCCTTGCATGTGGATTCAACGTGTCTTCTGTTTTTGCTGGACCTTTTAAAAAACAATGTATTAAAGTTCGAGCCGATTACGTAAAAATATTATCTACTATTATAGATTTGTCGATGACGCTATCACTCTCATGTCAGGCATATTGTGAAAGTATTTTCCCCCTGAAGAAAAAAAAATACATATGTATAACAAAATAAAAGACATTGCTCGCGGTGAATTCCAATTTGACGTATATGTTCACATTTCCATTTTTTAACTGTGAATACGATAGTGTAACTTGTTCTTTGATTTATCGTAATGGAACCAGGTGCTAAAAGTTCCTCCTGTTAACAACGCATTATCTAATACCACGAATCACAATTTTGAAAGCTATAATCGTTGCCCAGGACCGACTCGGAACTTTTGCCGCGTGTCTTATTACTGCATTGTTTCGAAGTACTTGTTCAACGTCAGATACAGTTACTAACTTCTTTGGGAGGCAATGCGGCTGGACTCGTGTGTTGACGGATGGTTTCCAACGTCAGCAGCATTGCACAGCCATTGTCACATTCAAGGCGAAGGCTAAGGAAATTAAATGTCAGAAGCCTAGCCCAGCGGGTAGCTCATCGACAGAGATACCAAGCTTTTCCCAGTGTGTTAGGGTAAACACGCCGCATAGACTCGGGCCCGCTAGGTTGCGACGGTCGGTGTCCAAGCCACAATCGCTGAACACAACGAAATGTATTAAT
The DNA here is from genome assembly GCA_011170035.1 of Teleogryllus occipitalis. Classification (NCBI taxonomy): domain Eukaryota; kingdom Metazoa; phylum Arthropoda; class Insecta; order Orthoptera; family Gryllidae; genus Teleogryllus; species Teleogryllus occipitalis. The sequence goes on along the minus strand of BLKR01014836.1, from coordinate 30,001 downwards.
AAAATTGTTTCCATTAAAAAAATACTACCAATAGTATGCATAAGTAAAGAAGTGGTGCTACATCACATAATTTCTCGTCTTGTTTGAAAGTTTTACAATATTTCAAAAAGAAATTGATTTTGAAAATTGGATTTGCGCCATTTTTGTAAGCGTTCCTCGCAATATCCGAGAAAAAAATGAAGTAGTTTTTGAGAAAATAGTGTTTGAAAATGAGTTTGTTTCTCGCAACGTTACGTGAAATCTACATATTTTGAAACAACTGTAAGTCATCTAATTAAAAATTGAAATTTTGAAGAACAGAATTCAATAAGAAACATCTGCATCTTCAATACCGTAGTCGTTGGAAGACGCCGAAAGAAATGAACTGTGGCAACTGAGCAATTTTTAAGCGCACTTTGCCCTCAGAACAAAATAAAGAAAAACATTTGAAGTCATTTTTCAGATCATTTTGGAAATGACTCTGATGCTTCATGTAAAGTACTTGCAAAAATCAAAATGTCCATTTCAAATTAAAGAGAACGAGGCATCAGGCAATGAATATCAATTTTGTTGAAAATCCTGCATATGGTTTTGCCGTTAGCGTTGTTCACTGACAGATGGTTTGCTATAAACTAATTTTTCGGTATCAAGGACCTAGAAAGAGTGGATTCTGATTACACAATATGCAAGTTATTCACTACCTATAGTAACAAGAATGATCCACTTTTTCCGTTTCAGAGACCCACAAATCAGACTTTTCTGTTGAAAATCGCGGTTTCTTGCTGCTGCATTGCAATTTTTCATTTATACTACGTAAGTAGGACGGGAGAAAGTAAAATGAAATAACTGAAGTCATCTTTGTCTAGGTTGACAAAGATGACTTCAATTATTTCATCCTTTAATAATGTCAACACCTCATCAGCAATCCCACAGTAAAAAGAAATGGCTTCATCAGAAAACATCCAAGTTCATAGTCACGGTTTCTCCCCCTTTTGTATTTTCTTATAGAATAAAGGCGTAGAGTAGGACGATATACTACATATTTTCTTACAGAGCAAACGACATTCTGGATTTAAAGTGATGTGTCACGGTAACAAAATAATCCTTTGCAAAATCAATACAACACCACCACCGCAGAGTGGACTGCTATACCCAAGTTCGCGGGTTCAAACCCGATCGAAGCCGTGGATTTTTAAGGACGAAAAAATCCTTCTTACGCCTTCCTTCGGAGGGGAAGTTAAACCGGCTGTCCCATGTTAGTAGATTTACTGCATGTAAAAGATCCTCAAGCCTAAATGACGCCTCTGAGCTAAATTCAAATATGCCTGTTTCGTCGCCCAAGTAATACCCTTCTTTCTCCCTTGGTTGGTGAAAGGAGCGTAGCGAAATTTGCGTGGTCAGACGGAAGAGCAGGCCTCATGGCCTGAGTCTCGCCACGTAAAATAAGGCAAATTCAATTCAATTCAAACGCAGAGTGGAATAAAGATACAGACATACTTCCGGACTCTATCATCGTGCTTTTTCCACTCATGGTAGTCTGGTAGTAACAGGAAGTACTCACGTGCTCGTCCACAGAGTAGCTGAGCTCCCCGTCGTCGTACAGCACGAACCACCGGCGCTGCCATCGCTGCAACAAGAGAGAAATCCACAGTTAGCCTCGCAATTCAAATTCTTGAGAAAATATCCTCCGTACGTTTTCCCTCGGAAAGGAAATAATGTCGTATACCCACGATGTGGATTTACGGCGCCTGAAAGAATCTCACTCCTAAATGATGTCTCTAAGCTCAATTTAACAACTATTCATCGTGTTTTTAATATTTACATTCGCTACTAGATGGTATGTGATACTGGACATGTGTTCACTGTCTACCACTCGTACTGCAAATAGAGCCTTAACTCGATTGAAAGCTGATATGAAAATCATTAGAACTCCAGTATTAACTGGCTTCAGCTGTAAATCACAGCAGATCACATCGATTTCAAACTTACTTTATTTGCGCCACGGGATAAATAAAAATTGGGTTGAGAGAAAAATGGAAAACATGGACGTCATGTAAGTTAATCTTGAAAGGTCGGCATTACCTGTATCTCTGAGCACAGCTTAGGAAACGGCTATTTCAGGAGATGGTTCAATGAATTCGTATTTACTAGCTTATTGATAATCTCAAATTCGAAAAAAGTGTTATTAAATATCCCAATGATGAACACTTGCAGTACAAAAGATATGCACGCGTGGGAAAAATACGATATGAAAATGAAATAAATGAAAAAATGAAAATGAAAAAAAAATGAAATATTTGAGTTCAGTCCATGTAAGATTTACTAACTCGTATACGTGTAAAACGTAGAATTTTTTTGAAATTTTATTTCATTTTAAGACGCATTCAGAAGACGGTCTTTTTAGGATGACGAAATTCGTATTTTGAAATAATATATTTCTGAAAGATTTCCATAACATGATTTTTAATAACAAATTAACTAGTTACACTCGCAGTATTATGTATTTTAATAATAAAAATAAACAAACTAAACATTTACTAAACATTATATTGTTACTAAATATTACTAAACATTATATTGTTACATCACTTAAGACATGAAATTAATTTAAAATGATACATAAGTACATAAACAACATATCAAAACATATTTTTAGGAAGTTTCCTATATTACAGTATTTGACAAAATTGATGAAATAGTCATTTGAAATGTCAGCTGTTTGATTTACAAAATCATCATTACCACCATCATCCCTTCCTTGCGTGATCGGTTTGCTTGCATGTATCGACCTCTACCTCTAAAACTAACAGGCCCTAATGCAATACCGCCTGCGCGTTGAAAAAGTTTTGAACACGTTTCCGTCACGTCATTCAAGTTAAGTGTCGGGTCTGTGAATCGTCGAATGAATGACCATCTCCAAAGCCGGAGAGGCTCTAACAATTAGTGGTATGAAGAAGGATCCAGGTGTGAAGAGGGGGCCATGCGTGCAAAAGTCTGGCTCCGTCGACCCTTGGCTGGTTGCAGGTGCTCCCACCAGCCCGCAGCCGAGAGAGCGTCGGAGTTCATGTGATTCAAACGTTGGTTTTCCGACAGAGGCACAGCCGAAAGATGACTGCGTAAAACTATAGAGACCTTAATTGTTCTTTTTGTCTGTTTAATAATGTGTCTTTTTGTCTGTCTTCACCTGCAAGAGGTGAAGTGTGTGTGTGTGTGTGTGTGTGTGTGTGTGTGTGTACACACACGCTGGGAAACTTCCATATCTCAAACATGTGTACCTCAAATTTTATTCATTCTCTTTCCTACTTCGGTTATTGTTGTTAAGTCGAAAGTTCTCATCATTAAGTCAAAATATATTCGAGAACTCCATATTTATTCTTTTCCAAAATAATAACGAGATGTAAATAGAAAATGGTTATGAGATGGGAATGTTCGAAGATAAAGTAAATAAATATTAGTCCTTGAAACATAAGAACAGCAAGGAAGAAGAAACGATGAAAATATGGATTTGTAATGTGACAGGCAGGTGAAATCATACACTCCGCTTACATTAAAGGAGAATAGCACTTACACCAATGTAAATCTCAATCTGTTTCTCTATAAATGGTAAAACTCATATTGTATATTCCATCTCATCAGACTTCAACATAAAACAAGAACGATAAATATCAAGAAAAACTGTGATTATCTTTTAATCTTCGTGTATAAAAAATTAAATTTTTAATGTAACTACATTTATTAAGTTTACAGAACCATTCTTAGGATTTTGCAATGTTTCTCGTTTCAGGTTTTACCGCTATTGCATTACGAGAAAACAAATAATCAACGTATCTTTCGAATGTAATAAGCTTTCTTGACATTTGAGGTGCTTACCTTCACAGCAGAAAAATGCCTTCAAGAAGAGAATTCTTTTCACTTAAACTTTACACAGACCTGAGCTGCATGTTGTGCAAACGTGGCCATAGGCGGTGAAGACAGTTTCCACTCTCCATACAAAGTTCACAAAAAAAGCTAGCACCTTCTCCACCAGACTCAAGCAAAGCCTGTTACACACATGATGGCATTCCATCTATTTTACGGCCCATAAATAAAATAAATTAACTTCCTTATGGTCATTAGATACAATGACTTCAGTAGCTCGTAAAGGGAGGTGTTTGTCGGTCGAGGCGAAGACAGTGCCATTCCAGGTTCCATTCTTGGTGGAGGTGACAGATATGACCTCCAAGTGATGAAAGGGTTAAGTGGTCCCACTGCAGGTCCGAAGAACTTACAAGCAGTTTGGAGAGGTATCACTCAACATAACGTAGGTTGGGAGTGGCAGTAACGAAGGCACTGGTCATACGGGTCGTATCGAAATCTGTTCTGAAATAGTTTGGCTGAAAATACACGTGAAGTAGTCATCCTCAGGTATTTTCTATATTTATTTCAACTGCAATTGGGTATGACCCAATGGCAGTTAATTAACAATAATTACAATAATAATAATAATAATAATAATAATAATAATAAAAACAATAAAAGAGTACAGTACAAAATGAGAATGCCATAATCATATTATCACAAATGTTAAGTATTTTAACAATTATTTTAACTCTACCATGATACACAACTATTATACGTGGGTGATACTAAAAATCAATACAGCTGCTTAGATATTGGCTTTAAAAAAAGACACTGATCGCGTTTATTGCACTTCACTGCACTTCACGGCATTTAGTCATTTAACATCTATTACTGTCAGTTTGTTCTAACTTATTTCTAAAACTTCGGACACTTAGAGGAAAGGCTTTGAAAGTTGCTGTGGGTTAACTGTTCCAAACTCTAATTGCAAAATGTTAAAAAATTGTTGTACAGAATTGTTGTACAAAAATGTCACAGAACTTGTTACAAAATGAAAATATCCCAAGATATGAATTTTGTTTCCTTGCTCAATTTTATGGGTGTGATCGCTTCGGCCGAAATAATTTGGATTTTCTTGTCTAACTTGAATTTCCTTCCATGCCGGGCTATCCGGGCAAGCTGTATTCGTATTCGCCTAGTTTGCAATAACGAAAATAACTTATTGCATAAATAATAATTGATAATATAAATTGCCGTCAAGTTAGAAATATATATTATTAGATTCAAAAGTATTATACCGGCGCTACCAAAGGGTTCCCTAAAAGCTGATAGCGTAACCCATGGAAATATTAGACGCGCCTTCTTATACACTATCCATTACCTTCTATACTTCTTTTTTTTAAGCTGGCCGATGACACTTTATCAGCTATTACGGTGTCATCCAATCAACAGCTAAAACGTCATCACGGTGAAGTCACTGTGCTAACGTTTAACCTCCCGGTTGGATGAAACTGTAACAGCTGATCAGGTGTCATCAGCCAGGTTACAGAAATCCAAGAAAATGTACGATGATAATACCTCAGATTCTACAAAGAGAAAAGATAAGTACGACGATAAGTACCAGGCAATGACACCAAATTCAATTCATTCAAATCAAGAAAAAAATTTACACCTATTTCCACATTACGAGATTCCAGACAAGAACCTCGAAAGTGTGAAGTTAATACTATGAAGCATAATTACTTACTACAATAAATCACTATCGCGAATTTTATTTATTCAATTTCATACACGTTAATTCGACATTCGCACCTTTAGATTCGGTCGAAATATTGCATAATTTTTTTTCAAGACCTTCATATTTTAAATATCTAGGTTCCATTTTCTTCTCATAATCTTCCAATTACGGGCGGACAGGAAGTGGGCCAGAGTATACACAAGGTATTGACAAGATCAGATTATTTGGTTGATGGTTTGTTAGTGATTCCGGGAGCATCAACTACTATGGTCATTGGTTCCGTAAGTGTAGTGTGCGTTTTTGCTCGGGATGTGGCGGTGGTCATCCCCGCCGGTTGGCGAGATCTAGCACCGACCTAGAGTCGGCTAACAGGGTCTTCCCGACTCAGGTATCTCTCACCAGCGGGACACCGCCCCAGCCGTGACAAGTTGTAAGTCCCCAACCGGTCTCCTGACATATGTGGTACTGTAGTGCACGTTAGTGTGTATGTAAGGGGTGAGGATAGGACAAGGAAGGGGAAAGAAAGATCGCGCGCGGTCCGTGGACCGTTCGTTAAGGTACTGCTTCAGCATTCATCAGATGTTGACCGCAGAAACCCCAGAAAGCTACCGATCAGAGCCGCCAGTCTTCCTATATAGCGTGGTTGAAATAGAATTAGCTCTCTAGCTAGAGAAGAAAATCCTGCCACCGCCGGGACTCGAACCCAGCTTTTACATCAAGGTACGTACGATATTATAACACAGAGACGGAAGGTAATGCACATACTTCCTAAATATAGCACAAAACATGCCATTAGATCCCGTGACCAGTCTCATTGCTGGCTACTCGACTTTCGAGGAGAACTAGTCGACACTTCCGGCCCGTGTAGGAGCACTGTTCTAGGTTCTGCTTGCGCTTGCCGGGTCATAAACATGCCGTTTTATTATTATCTTCCTGCTGCAATCCACGTCGTACCTTATTCCTGAGAATGATCGTGGCGTCTAAGAGCACTCCGGTGCGTTGTAGATTCTATCGCGATGATGTATGTAGATGTAAAGCCTGATCTCGGAAGACAGAACCCTTTTCCTAACGCCACAGCGGGAGCATGTCGCTATACGGTGTAAACGTCAGTTGGTATTAGAATGATAGAAATACGGTTTTAATTCGCAACGATCAATACTGAATGTTTATATCTACTTTTCTGGAATTATTAATATTTCAGTTAGAATTCACTCGTCACGTCAACACGATATGAACATTGAATTGTGCCAGGGAGCGGGTACTTATTTTCTTTGACTTCGATTTGTGTAACAGTTATTTATGTATTCACGTTTTCTTTTCTGATGAGGGCGGGAAATTACTGAGGTTTGAATTTTATAGATCAATTAAACAGAGTTATTTGACATGTTGACTGTCCCCATTTGGAATTTAACTCTATAACTACAGTCTGGAAATGCTCTGCTCAAGCCCCTGACACTGGGAATGACCTGCATACGAGACGTTGTAGTCACACATTTTTACTTATGATTAATTTATTATAAAGGTCGCATAAAACTCAAGTATTTGACAGCCTGCATGTATTTATTTCCCCCAAAAATTGAAATAATATTGATGACGAGAATGCTCTCCCATTGTAGAAGAACTACGTTTAATATAAGTTAGTAAGGAATGAATATACTTTTTGTAATACTGCATTACAAACCTCTTACGTTGCAAGAAATCGTTCATAAAATGACATCATACAGCACACATTATGACGAATTTGCCGCTTACAGCACGAATAATTGCGTCATCACATATTCAGTAAATCGCAGCGACAGAATCGTGAGGAAGTGGCGGTAAACAGAACAACCGACTACAGTGTTTTCGCACAGATATCAAATGCCCGTAACGCAACAATGAAGTTTTTCCCAAAAATTAACTTTGATTCTCCTATAAATTTATAATTGATGGGTTAGTGGGGTTTCCCCCTAACCAGGACTCTCCCACCAGCGGGGCACCGCCCCAGCCGGGACAAGCTCTAGGCTCCCGATCGGACTCCCGGAATATGTGGTAGTGTAGTGCATGTTAGTTGTGTGTGTATGTAAGGGGAGAGGATAGGACAAGGAAGAGGAAGGACAGATCGCGCGCGGTCCGTGGCCCGTTTGGTAGGGTACTGCTCCTGCATTCCCCTGGTGTTGATCGGAGAAACCACGGAAAACTACCGATCAGAGCAGACAACGACTGAATTCGACCTAGCTGAAAAGCTAGTGTCGAAAATCCTGCCGCCGTCAGGACTCGAACCTAGGACCTCCCGGTCAGAGGCACTACAGTGACATCAGTTGATGCACTGGATCACTGCTCCCGGTTTAAAATATTGAGTTTGCCAACGTTTCGGAACACAATTTTTATTCCATCCTCAGAAGGCTGGTGGTAAACATGAACAACAATATCCCGGTCAGAGGCGCTGCAATGACATCAGTTGATGCACTGAGCTACCGCTCCCGGTATAAATTTATATTACCGATACCAAAAAATAACGTATGTATTTCGTTTATAACGTAGCTTTATTGCATTCGCACACACTTGAAACCACGCTCTAAACGTCACTAAATATTTATGAACAAATAAACATTTCTTCATAAATATTTACGAACAAATATTTACGAACAATGTCAATGCAATTATCAACAAACACCAACAAATTAATTTAAAACAAGTATTTCAGTATTATTACCGGCACTTTTCAAGTTAACTCGGCAACGACCATAGCAATCGGTCAGCATTGTGTGCAGATGCAGCGCTAGTCGAGTGGCGTTCCCACACGCGGGCGGCGAGGTGGGGCCCGCAACGGCGCCTACGCGCCCACGGCGGCGGCGGCGGCGGCGGCGCGTAGCCTCGCAATTAGCGGCGGTGACCTTTGGCGCCCACGCGTTGCCGCCGCCGGCGCCGCCGTCCTTCTTCAGGCGGCGGCGTCGCCGTCGGTCGCCGGCGACAATCGCAGGCGGAGCCGCACGCTGCCTTCGCACGCGAGAACTCGGGTTGCACAGTCGGGCCTCGGTAGTATAGTCCGGAGCAGACTTTGCGAGCGGAGAGCGAGGTGTCTTTGAATGAAGTTTTTTTTACTTATTCTCGTTTGCCGTTTTAATTTTTGCCTATGGACACTTGAAGCAGTATATTTAATAATAGTTGCGGACTAGGCGGGGGGGGGGGAGGGCCTCGATAGTATAGTCTGGAGCAGACTTTGTTTGCGTGCGGAGAGCGGGGTGTCTTTCAATGAATGGTTTTTACTTATTCTCGTTTCAATGAATGGTTTTTACTTATTCTCGTTTGCCGTTTTAATTTTTGCATGTGGACCCTTGGAGATATATACTTGGGACAGCTAATAGTTGCGGACTGGGGGGGGGGGCGGTGCGGGGGGGGGGGGGCTTCCAAGAACACCGAGTGCTTTCCTCAGCCTCGCAATCAAGTCAGCTCCCAACTTTGCCGTTTTAATTTTTGCATGTGGACCCTTGGAGATATATACTTGGGACAGCTAATAGTTGCGGACTGGGGGGGGGGGCGGTGCGGGGGGGGGGGAGCTTCCAAGAACACCGAGCGCATTCCTCAACCTCGCAATCAAGTCAGCTCCCAACTACACGTTCGTTGGTAACTCTTACGACCACGTAGAACCCTGAGGTTCTACCCTACATAGTGCCGCGCACGTTTTCTTTAGCCCTCGCTTCGCTTGTTACGATATGAGTGGGGACTTTGGCTATTTTGACAAATGGAATTTAATATCAGATTTCGGGTTCGTTTTGCAATGCAAAATAGTTTCAATTAAACGGGAGCGAACATTTCTATAACGCTCGTTGGCAAAAGAGTGGGGCTACGTATTCCTGGGCTCAAGAAAACTGTGCGTATAATAATTTAACCGACTCGTACCTGTTTGCGTTAACTGGTTGTTAAAATTATTGTATTTCACCAGTTTGGCCACAGAGTTGTTTCAGACAGACTCGATTATTAAAATTGAAATAAAAATCATGTCTGTCGAAAACAACTTATCCATCATCTAATATGAATCAATAATAATACAGACAATGTTCTGTCTTTTATGCATAATAAAATTATTGTTTTTTCCAGAATATGTTGTTAATTTGTTTGTGATGCGAGAACCAGCTGAAATGTATCAAGTTGTTAAAATTATTGTAACTCTGAATAACACATTTCCGATTGGAATCATCTCCCTCGATTTGATCCTCTTGCTCTCTTGGGAAATCCTGGCTACGTTTGGTATACAAGACGGCAGTTGAGAGACACATCATGAAAAAGAGAAGTACAGAAGATTCACATAATCACTTATCTTTGTGACAACTCCTGTGAACTTCAGGCAGAATTGTTAAGTTCTTAAATTCCTGAATGCATAAATCTGCAAAAGTATGTTGCATTGACAATTTTCTATACAGACGATACTTCATTTAATGAACTATTTATTTTACTGAAATAAAAAATATAAGTTATTGGAAACCATTGGAGACAATCGGATGTTAAAAAAAGGGCCCTAGAGAACCCTAATCGAAGTTCAGATTAAGCTAGCTTAGATTTTTAACTAGCATAAGCCGAAAAAAATCTGTAAAGTGATTAACTGAAAAGTGCAATTCATGTGAAAATCAAAGATTATTTTAAAATTACCTCTTCCTCTTATCTCGAATTCCTGGATGACTCGATTTCCTGATGTTTGAAATTCTAGAAATCTTAATTTGCCGATGTCTCGAATTTCCTTGAGAACTATTTCATTGGCCCTGGCGGAGAGACCCCCCCCCCCCACACACAGCATGCGTGGTCTGCAGCGCTCGTGAGTACATCGAGACCACAATACGTTATCTCCATTTCTTCGATGCCTCGAATTTTATTTACTTTCTCTCACATTTCCGATAAAACGAAATAATATTTCGATTTTCTTCTTTTCATTTTCCGATTTCAAATGTTCAGTTCAATAGAAATACTTTTCACAATTGCTGAGGCCAATGTTATTTCACTGGCGCGTCTATAACTCCTCTTACGCATTGCAGCACTCACACGCGGTTGGCTTGGTGCTGGTGTAGTACGATGTAATCGGTCAGAATACCGAGTTCTCGATTTCCTTGATGTCTTGAAATATAACCAATCTCTTTCATATACGCAGGGTTCGTAAACACAAATCTCTTTTTTCGTATTCTGATTCGATACCGAGGTTCACTACTTTAACTTCAAATTTGCCACAAATATGGAGATGTTGAGCTCCGTTTACACTAGAACGATCCGAAATCACCGTCTTCTGGTTCTCCCCATTCACCGTCTTTTTTCAATTTTTATAGGACGACGAGTGGTTCCCAATGTGATGCTATCTATGAAAAAGACAACACCCATGTAAATAATATCTTCATTTTATTGACTTATTCGGCTTCTGAAGTTTTCAACATTATTTCGGAAGTTCTACTGTACGTTCCATGGCTCTATAAAGATCTATTAACACATTTGCTTCTCGATAATTATTTTTTTAATAATCTTACTAACATAACACTTTAATGACGATTCAAATGTTATCTTTAGGCCTCTATGATTGAAGATCACAAGCACTGTGTAAGCATTTGGCAACAACTCAGCAATATTCGGGCGTTGTCTACATGTTCGGACCTGTCCTCCCTACCCAACAGTAGTTCCTTATTCTGCAGCCGAGAAACGAAAAATGAAAAAGTAAAACGTTTTTCCATTCACGTCTGGCTCATTGCCACGCCTGTATCGCCTTAGCCAAAAATTCCGCTAGGATCGAGACTTAGATTTGCCAAAAGTCAAGTAAATTTTAAGAAATATTAAAATGTAGTTTTGCTTCATTGAATTATGGAAAATCGGCGAGATCGCTTAACTTACGAATAAGAATAAAAATTCCTGTGCAATATCACTTTTCTTTTTCTTGTGGCACTTGTAATATTCAAAACAATTAAAATAGGCAATTATAATATTATTATTAATATTATTTGTAATAATTTTCATAATTTCACGTTTGAAGTTTAAAAGAAACTTAAAATAACACACGAAGAATGTAAAAAAACACAAAAAATAGAAAAAAAGCCCCAGTGAGTACAAAAGCTATTTCCCCTGAACTCCAACACCCGGAATTTGACGGAGGTCGCAAGTTGAATCGACTATCTCTCAGTCCTAAATCCGTTGAGACCCCGACAGTGTTGGATCACGCTGGGCTCCGCAGAACACGTGTAGCGGGTCGAAACCAAAACAACGCCATGGGCTCGCGGTGTAGCCGTGTAGCCAGTAGGCGCCGCCTCTTGTGTCAGAGCAGAGGCCGCGGCAGATTAACAAGGCCGATGTGGAGCCGGCTGCCACCGCCCTCTAGAGCTCTCGGCGTAGAAGAGTTCCGGAACAGACAGAGCCTCCAGATCCACGAAGGCTCAGGATAAGGCTTCATTGTTCACTTACACACGAAACCTCCACACAACCTGACCTAGTACGTGACGCCAGCACACTGCAAAAGGGATAGATCCTTTCATTAGGATTGATAGTTTTCGTTCTCTTACTGAAAAACGTTTCTTCTTGAATTTCTAGGCGACAGATGTGACGATGGCTACACCATCCAAAGCTGTTTCCCGAAAGAATAAAATCTAATGGCAAATCTGGGCCCAATGAACCTTCGGTAGGATCAACCCTACTCGCGTGTGAGGGGACGGAATTAGAGATACAAGAACGAGGAATTTCAAATATTCAGAGATAAAAATATTTCGGGGTACAAACATTTTGGGATACAACCTCTCCCATATCTAATTTACGTATTCGAGTAAACTAAGTTTAAATATAACCATATAATATAATTCAAATAAATTATTATTTGAATGTATTTATGCATTACCTGCTTCCACAGCTCACTGATAAGAAAGCATTGCCTAATGCCAAGTTTTTAATCTGGATTTGTGCGTGGAAACATGGAGCGTCGGCTAGCGATGGGGAGTGAGGAAGGAGAGCTGCAGTATGGAGCCATGGAGCGGAACATGGAGGCATGAGCTGGAGGAGGAGAGTGATGGAGGCCAGTCATAGAGGAGAAGCAGTAAGAGGGAGACATGTAGGAGAGTGATGGAGGAGGGATATTCAGGAGAGATATGAAGGCGAGCCATGGAGAGAGTGATGAGGAGGGATATTGAGGGGAGCAATGGAGGGGAGCGATGGAGGGGAGCAATGGAGGGGAGCGATGGAGGGGAGCGATGGAGGGGAGCGATGGAGGCGAGCGATGGGCGAGTGATGGAGGAGAATGATGGATGAGGGATATTGTGGAGAGACATGGAGGAGAGTCATGGAGGGGAGCGACAAGGAGAGTGATGGAGGAGAGATATTGAGGCGAGCCATGGAGGAGAGCGATGGAGGAGAGCGACGGAGGAGAAACATGGAGGAGAGTGATGGGGGAAGGATATCGAGGAGAGCCACGGAGGAGAGAGATGGAGGAGAGAGCGATCAACGTCGCGACGCAGCGCGACGTCCCCGCCCACTACGCCGTCCCCGCGTTCCGCGAACCCTGACGCGGCAGATGAAACGCCGATAGGCGCCCGCGCCGCCCCGCCCCGCCCGTGCACCCCCTCGCGGGCCGAAAGCGCCTGTCACGCGCCCCGGGCGGCGCGATGGCGGCATCTTACGACTTCACCGCGAGCGGGCCCCGGCGAGAGAGATGTTCGCAGGTACAGTTGGCCGATCCGATCGACCTCCTGGAATGTCCCTTAGTCTTCTTCTTATTTTCATTTCCTAGCATCAATCCGAGACTGCAGCTGCTAAATCTATGTACGATGGCAGATTCATTCCATACTTTGCAATGACGAGCGCGCTTCCGCATTACGTATGTTTTATTAGAATTCTCATTCACTGTACATAGAGAAGTAGCGAGATTACAAAGACAGATCCGTAAGAATTCCATGGCCGAGTGGCTACCGTGCTACACTGCAATCTGCGCAGAAAGTACTTTCTAGGGCAATTGCCCAGTGATGGAAAGTCCTCAAAAAGTTCAATACGGAAATATCCTGGGTTTTTATGGTTTTTAACACCATTTAGATGGATTACATCTCACCGACGTGGGAGAGAATAGTGCGGGAGGCAACAATTGCATGGTGTGTGTGTGTGTGTGTGTGTGTGTGTGTGTGTGTGAGAGAGAGAGAGAGAGAGAGAGAGAGAGAGAAAGAAAGAAAGAAAGAAAGAAAGAAAGAGTTGTAGGTACGTTAGAGGTCACGTTAGGAAGAGAAACTTCAAATACATAGGAAGAGGAAATTCGTTCAGTAGAAAGTCTTCGGCATAATTAAACTGGAACAGAAACAAAGAAGAAAGAAAATGCAAGAGACAGAGTGTCATAGCTATCCCAGCAGTAATTGACAGTCCTAGAGTCCAGTGATTTGACGAAACACTTGAATGCCCTACGCAATAATATGAAGACCATATTGAAACAGCAAACGCCATGTACAAAGCATCGCCCATTTCTTACTTACGAATACTAGATTCTGCCACTGAGAGTTTTAAGTTCTTCAATAGATCCGCATGAAAAAACGTAACAACCAACCTAAGAGGTGTTACAAAAAAAATTATTAAAAATACGGGCAAAGCATGAAGATGATACACAAAAATATGACGCAGCAAAAAAGGAGCAGAGTTACCGAGCACTTTGCGGTCTCAATTGGCAAGCGAACTCCGAAGTGCAACCTGGCACGGTAGCGTAAGTCAATATTGCAGCAGCCTAATTCAAACAGCGTAAGAATGTCAAAAGTGTAGAGCATCTGTGTGCAAATACCAGCGCCTCCTCTGTGCACAAACGAAAGTGATGGCCGTCATGACCGAGTCGTATGCCTAATATCATCTCTTGTACGACGCGCAAGTTACGAAAACAAACTCTTACATGATCTGGATTGGCAACGATTCAGCGACCGCGTCTGCCGTACACGCACACACTTTCAACGAGCGCGACACCTGACGACCTTGAAGCAAATCACATTTCTTGCAACACTCGTGTGCACACAATAGACAATAAAGTCGATCTTCTAAGCGCACACTCTTGACGGTCACTGGCATAGCCACTAAATTACAAACACAATTAAATCTATTGTTATTCGAATGAACAAGTTCGATTGGCTGTTTTACAACTGCCCTATATGCAAGAGGATACTCATGAAGTCCTGTTGGTACGGCAAGAAAATGCAAAAACAGTGCAACTACAGCTAGTTGTCGAGATTATACCCTTTAAATTCGATGACCTTCAAGTTCCGTCAGACCTTTTCTCGGATAAACAATTGGCTACGAAGAGTATACATATTGCAATTCGATTGATTGATTGATTGATTTTTTCGTGTTTCCGGGCGCGTCAACTGCTTCGGTCATTTGTCCCGTTAGTGTAGTGCATTTTTTTTCCGGGAGATGGCGGTGATCTTCCCCCGCTGGATGGCGAGATCCGGCGCCGACCTACCGTCGGCGTTTCCCCCTAACCAGGACTCTCCCACCTACGGGGCACCGCCCCAGTCGGGACAAGCTGTAAGCTCCAGACTCGTCTCCCGGAATAAGTGGTAGTGTAGTGCATGTTAGTGTAAGAGTGTGTGTAAGGGGAGAGGATAGGACGAGAAAGAGGAAGGACAGATCGCGCGCGGTCCGTGGCCCATTTGGTAGGGTACTGCTCCGGCATTCGCCTGGTGTTGATCGGAGAAACCACGGAAAACTATCGATCAGAGCAGCCGGCCGCTAGAATTCTCCTCCAGACAGCAGCTGAATTCGATCTAGCTGAAAAGCTAGTGTCGAAAATCCTGCCGCCGTGGGGAGTGGGAACCTAGTACCTCTCGGTTAGAGGCGCTGCAGTGACATCAGTTGATGCACTGAGCTACCGCTACCGGTCTTTCAATTCGAGCCAAGATACATTTAGTGTATCTTTATCAGCTCGATGGTCATGAATGCTTATCAGCCGGTTTAAACAGAATCACCCAGCTTCCAGAGTTTGAATGAGTGAAACGAGTAATTGATACATCAAATATTTTCAAGACCTAGACATTAAAGATCGTTTACATGTGTAAAGTCCATCTGATTTCAAACTGTTAAGGAACAAAGCTTTTAGATTAAATTCCAGGAGATATGTCAAGTACGTAACGTACAAACACATACCAGAGATTCCAATTCACTGCATAACCCCATAACTTATTTTACAAGCATCTACGTCTTGCAGTAGGAAACAAACAAGACTCTTGACGCAAACCTGCGATAGGTTCATGCGCCAACACGCAACCCGGAAGTAGAATGCGTAGAAAACAGACGAGATATATAGTTAACGTTACCATTTCGCCCACACGATGTACCAATCACGAGACGAAGCCAAACAACCAAATATCTCTCCGACACTTTATAAAACCAATTGAATACAATAACGCGTACGCATATTTTAAAGGGCGAGCTACAAACGTTCGCTTTCCCAACGCTAGCTCGATATTTCTTTCGTGTCTGCCTGTAAATATGCGAGTTATTTTAGTTCGAAATGGGCACCCGTAGCGTCGCGTTATTGCAGATTGCCCCATCCGTTACGACGGGCTGCAACATTCCTTTTGTAAATCGTAATAAATGCGACGTGCCCTCGCTCGCCGCTCCGAATGATATTTACAGCGCGACGAATCTTCGCAGTCCGCGGTGGAGGACGAGAGTAGAGGACGAAGGGGAATACGAAGACAAATGAAGTAGAACCGACATATCGCATGCGAAAGGGTACAAAAACAATTCAAGTTAAGGGGTTCAAGATGGGTCTCCCCTTAAGGGAGATAAAGAAGCAGAATTCAAATTATCAAGAAATTCGATTTACCAGGTGGTCAGTTTGTATAAACTGACAGAAAGAAAGCAGAGGAAATAATGACTTTCAAAAAGTATACACAAGAAAAGAGAAAGGACATGGAATTTTATCTATTTTCTTCATAAAAGAGAGCTCGGTACAATATTAACTATATAATTCTTGCAATAATACAGAATGGAAAATAAATAAAATAAAAACTTTCATGTGACAAATATTCTGATAAGGCTGCATCCAAGACAGGAAAAGAAATCAAACGCGATATATAGTACGGAAACAATGAAAACGCATAATGCCAGAGTTAAAGTTCCAAGTGTTTGGGGGAAGGAAAGAGAGGAACAGGAGACGGCAATGAACAAACAAAAAATGGGCGGAAAAAAAACCTATCCAAGCCGTACTGATGTTAAAACTCACGACACCTCAGGTTTTTGAAGAAGTTTAAGACGTGAAATGAGGATGTTAAGGGAGAGGACCGGAATGAGGAGTCGCGGTGGGGTAGAAGAACGTAGAAAGAAAGAAGAGGGGTGGAAGGGGAGAAGATGGGAAAGGAAGAGGAACAGGCGTAGTAGGAAGATGAGGAAGGCGACGCAGAGAAAAGGAAAGTCAAAGATGCGGAGAGTAAAGAGAGGAAAGAAGAAGAAGAATGCGGAAGAGGACAAGATAGGAAACGAAGAAGAGGAGGAACAACAACAGGTGGAATAAGAGGAGGAAGGAGACGCGCGGAAGGGGAAGGAGGGAGATGGGGAGAGTTAAGAGAGGAAAGAAGAAAAGGTATGTGGAAGAGGAGAAGATGGGAAAGAAAGAAGAGCAGAAATAAGAGCAGATGGAAAATGTGAAGGAAGGAGACGCACAGAAGGGGAAGGAGGAAGATGGGGAGAGTAAAGAGAGGAAAGAGGAAGAAGAGAGAAGTGGAAGAGGAGAAGATGGGAAAGGAGAATCAAGCGAATGTGGAATATGAAGAGGAAGGAAATGCACAGAAAGGGACGGAGGAAAATGAGGAGAGTAAATAGAGGCAAGAAGAAAAACGAAGAGGAGAAGATGGGAAAGGAAGAAGAGGAGGAACAAGTGTAGGTGGAAGATGAGGAGGGAGGCGACGCGAGTAAAGCGAGGAAAGAAGAAAAACGAAGAGGAAGAAGGGGGAGTGGGGAGTGGGGAGTGGGGTGCGGGCTCCGTGGCGTGCGTGCCGAGAGGCGCGGCGAGCGCTGTCCTATTTGTATGCCGGGCGGCGCGCCGCCCCTCTAAATCTCCTCCGCCGACGCCACGGCCCGCTTTGTCACTTCGCGCGCGCGGCGCCGCACGCACCCGCTCCTCGCGTGCTGCCCCAGGCCCCCAGCCAGAGGGCGACAGGGGCAGACTCCCTGCTGAACGCGCAGCAAAACGCCCCGAACGAGATCTTTCGACCTGCCGGATTTTGCGCTTCACACACACACACACACACACACACACACACACACACACACACACACACACACACACACACACACACACACACACGCACGCACGCACACGCACGCATGCGGTAATGCGCACGCACGCGCTCACGCACACACGCCCCCACACACATGCCTACACTGCACACATGAACATTCAGCCATACTAGCTATGAATTATTTCCAAGATTAGCTCTAGCTAGATAATAAATATGCTTTCCTGCCGCAAAAGCCTAGTTAGGGTGCAGCGCGCGTGCAGATCGGGTCTGTCCTTGAAGTACATGAATATGGTCTCGCCAGGAATACTGTTTACTGGAAATTGAAGAAATACCAGATTGTATTCCAGATCCAGATGAACGAAGATTTGTCTACTCTGCACGGAACCACATTCTATTTGCGCACGTTTGTTTGAGCCCTTATTTTGACAATAGGATTGCACAATTTTGCATTTAAGAGACATAAACACTTCAGATACATGTAAATTGTTTATTATTTACAAAAGAAATCAATATATTTGTTCATAAAGAAAAATTAACACAGAAATAAGTAAGCATCCAATTTACACAATTCAATTGCCTTTTATTTCCTTGTTAATTCATCTTTATGAACAAATATATTAATTTATTTTGTAAATAATAAACAATTTACATGTTTCTGGAGTTTTTATATATCCCTAAAATGCAAGTTTCTGCAAAGAAAGTATTTTTTCAAACCAAATTTTAAGTGCATATTGCGGTTCAGCCACGCGAAATATCGTTTATTCGAAAAAAAAAAAATGCTTGGAATTGTCTTCAGAGCTTAGTTTTGAAGTTTCGACGTTTTCTCCCTGGACACCTGTATATCCAGTTACATCACTGAAATAGTGACTTCATTGACTAGTGCAAGTGACAGCCACGGTAAAAACAAAACAACCAAGTCGGTGAGTGAAATTACAAGAGCGTAGAAGTCTTCTGGCCCTTATGATAAACAATATTTGCAAGAACCCCGACATAGGGTGCGGCGGCTGTCGTCACCTGCGACTGCTCGCGGATTCCTTTCCCTTCAGAAGCTCCTGTCCCCTCGCGGATCCGCGCTGCGCCGGGGGAGGGGTCGGTCTTCAATGGACTGCGGGGAATTCCTCGGGGATGCCGCAGCCGGCGACGCAGAAGGGGCCATTGTGGTGCCGAGGGCAAGGAAGAGGGAGAGGGAGGAAAGGACATGCCAGAGATCCGCGCGGCGCCAGTCACCCCCTCTGCACCACTGTTGGTGCCCCCGCTGACGGACGGGGGGGGGGGGGCACAGACGAGACATTGATCGATCATTCCTGGCACGTCAATGGCTAAAGTCATTAGTCCTATAAGTGTAGTCCATGTTTTATCACGGGAGGTAGCGTTGATCTTCCCTCGCTGGCTGGCAGGATCCGGCGCCGACCTACGTTGGTTTACGGGGATTTTTCCCCACCACGTATCTCTCACTAGCGGGGCACCATCCCAACCGAGACAAGCGCTAAGGTCCCGACTGCTCTCTTGGCATTTGTCATTGTAAGAAAAATTTGTTTGTGTAAGAAAAATTATAACGTAACAGCGAGGCAAGTACATGAGATCGGAACCGGAACAGTGAGCACTAGATAGCTTCTCTAGATTAATGAATTGATGGCTTTGGGGCAGTAATAAAATACGCCAAATCAGCCAAAGAAAACATCTTCCTTGTCTTAAATACTAATATCCTGATTACGGAGAATGTTAAAGTTTACCGTGGGCCACTGTGCTTCGTGTCCTAGATATAGAATTGTATTGCAAAGTATCCAGAAGGTGGAGTAAATAGATGGCAGCGTTCCCATTAGCAAATGAACAAATAATATTCACGTGTTCTCAGTGCAGCTGTGCCCTGCGAGACGGAGAGTGCGGAGCGAGGGGAGATTTGGAACCTGTGGGAGGCTGCGAGGGAAGATTTGGAACCTGTCGGCGGGGGCTGCAGCGGCGACGGAGGTGGAGGGTAGCGGCGGTGGGTGGCCGGGGGCAGCGAGGGGATTGTGGCGGCGGGACGTGCGAGGGTGGTTGCGTGGTTGCATTGCGTCGACGGAGGTGACGGCAGCGGCGACTGTGACGGCGGTGGCAGAGGGGGCGGCGGTGGAGGGGGCGGAGGAAAGGAGCGACGGAAGTGGTGATGCCGGGTTTGGGGGCAAGAGCAGCGATGGAGGTGGTAGTGGCGGTAGCGGTGATGGTGGCGGTGGCGGTGGCGGTGGCGGTGGCGGTGGCGGTGGCGGCGGTGCTAGTGGCGGCGGTGGCAGTGGCGGCGGTGGTGGCGGTGGCGGTGGCATAGATAGTGTTGGCGGTGGGGGAAGCAGTGGCGTTGGCGGTGCTGCGACCTGGAGTTCGCTCCACTCAAATCCACGTGAAATGTCTTTAGCTACGGGAGTGCAATGGTAATTTGCTCCGACATTACCATAAATTAATCTTGTGTCTCTGCGAATTAATTTATCGTAGTGGGAACGTTCGTCCCTCCCCATACACACTCAAACACACACATACACAACACACACAGACGTTATTCGCAAGAGTTTTTCCTCGGAGAAGCAATGTAGATTTCCTACGTCTTTACTATAGTCTGCTGTCACCTGTACATGAAAAAGTATTAATTAGGGCATTTTGAGCATAAATGTGGTTTCTTGTTACCGTTAACCAACCTAATGTGAGGAGCTGATCTTGCGATCTATAGTTTCCTGTCTATACTCGTCGCATAAACCCATACGTTCTAGTTGGGGCAGATTTTCGTTATTAGATAAGGAGCTGCTTGGACAAGCACTCTTAGGAGAGCGAATGCTCTCTGAGGTCGATTCCATGGTTTCCTCTGAGCACTTGCAGATGGGCGTAGGACAAGTACTTCAGTCAACGGGCCACGGATCGTATGCAATCATTATGATCCCCACAAGAAAAAAAGTACCCAGATTAACTGCAGGGTGAAGAAATCACGCATATAGCCTTTTCACACCAGAGATAGGAAATAGTTACTAGACTTATATGGGACAAGTAATAAATGCAGATGTTTACAAACCAAGCCGAGCTTTATTACCAAGTAAGTTATTTATGATATTGGCCGTGCGTCGTTCAATACTTTTCATAATACCACCTCCTTATAAGAAATACACAGCTATCATAATCATAAATAAGAAATACATTTTCTTTGAATATGAGTCTTCTTACATCATCTTTGGCTGAAACTCACTTGTTATGATTCTTAACATACGACTAGCTGTTAAATTCCTTAACGGACGCCGGCCATTAGGAGGGAGTTTTCGTTCCTCTGTTCGGTTGCGTTATTTCGACCCCACAATGTAGTATTACGAAATAGTTATTATCGTCATCTTGCCGATAAACAGGAAAGACCAATGGAATATTTGATTTGTGATCAATGGATGTGTGTCCTTCAATACTTTTCGTCATACAACCTTCCTAAAAGAAAAAAATAGATGAATGATAAAATGTTAAAATACCGACGTATGTTAAAATGCGGACTGCTAAAACTTCAAACGGACACCGGCCGTTAAGAGTGCCTTTTCGTTCGTCTGGTAGCGTTATGCCGATTTAACAGAACAGTATTAGGAAAATGAAACTATAACGAAGTCTGTCGCATCGTTCCGACTCCCCTCACCTCCACGGTGCATCGCCGACGCCCGACTGAAGGCTCGAACTGCTAAAACTTTAAACGGACACCGGCCGTTAAGAGTGCCTTTTCGTTCGTCTGGTAGCGTTATGCCGATTTAACAGAACAGTATTAGGAAAATGATACTATAACGAAGTCTGTCGCATCGTTTCGACTCCCCCCACCTCCACGGTGCATCGCCGAGGCCCGCCTCCCTCCCTCACTGTCACCCTCCCAGTCTCCCTCCGTGGCTCGAGCTAAAACTTTAAACGGACTGCTAAAACTCTGCTGCTAAAACTTTAAAAGGACACTGACTGCTAAAACTTTAAACGGACACCGGCCGTTAAGAGTGCCTTTTCGTTCGTCTGGTAGCGTTATGCCGATTTAACAGAACAGTGTTAGGAAAATGATACTATAACGAAGTCTGTCACATCGTTCCGACTCCCCTCACCTCTACGGTGCATCGCCGATGCCCGCCTCCCTCCCTCTCTCACTGTCACCCTCCCAGTCTCCCTCCGTGGCTTGAGCCCTGCGGTAGATCGGGTGTCCTGCGCCCTCCCTGCGGGGGTGTTCCGCGCAGGCGCCCGCCCAAGGTTCGGATGGCTGCGAGGGGCGCCCGACTCCGCCGCCGCCGTCTCGAGATGAGGGGATTCAGCGCGGATTTTCAAACGGAGGGCGACCGCGGTGGGCTTACAGTGGTCATTAGCCTCGCAACAGAGTAATTTGTATTGGTTTCAGAACGCAATTTGTTTTAAAAGCCACTGGGGAGAGGGGATTGCTGTGATAATCACTAAATTGATAAGTATAATGACGATGCTGACATAAATGATTCATCAATGCGACACCAAGGCTCCAAGGTAGAGTTTGGTCGTCATTAAGTATTTGCTATTCAAGTGTTATTCAAGTGCTATTCAAGTGCTATTCAAGTGTGTTAAGGAACACCAACTTTTTTTAATATTTTCGGTAGTATATAAAGAACTGTTGTATTGTACGTAAGATGTACGTATGTTGTACTGTATGTGCGTACACACTACCATGTTATTGGAATATTCGTGAAGACTCTTTTTGTAACAGTAAGTAATATATTTCAGTGTTACATGAAAGTAAATTATGAGCTATGAGTTCGCTACTTTTTGGAAAACCATTTTCTGTCGTTTTGTTTAGCAGCAGTTGTATCCCTGCAACAGAATGCCCAAGGAAGCTGTTTTTTTGTGAAACTACGTCATTTTTTATTCTTTTTCATAGGAGCATTGCGATTATAGATTCGGTTTGGAGGCATTTTTACCGCCTTATTCGGCTATATACCCTTTTAGTGGAAAGAAAGTGTTCTTTTTAACATTCGCTTTTCATGTAAAAGTGAATGAGTTTTGAGAAATAATTATGAATGCTTATGGTATCTTCATAGACAACCATGACAAGAGCGAGGATAAAGTCGAGTAATAGAGGAAGAAAGAAGAGAAGGGTGAGGAATATGGGGTTGTAAGTACGAAGAAAAGGGTGGGGAGTAAGATATTACAAGAAAGAGAAGGGAGAGGAATACGAAGAGAGTTACGTTATAAAAGAAAACAGAAAAAGGAGAACGAGGAGGAAGAGAAGTTGGAAGAAAACGGGGGTACATAAAGAGACAGATGATTGAGGATGAAGAGGAGGCACTTGACACGAAAAGAGACTGAAGAGGAGAGAGTTGATGAAAAAAGGATAACGTAAAAGAGAAAGAGATGGTAGAGTACAAGTGGAGGCAGGGAGAGATTTCAACCTCATCCACCAGGCCCGCACTGAAACCCAGTATCTGTGTCGCCGCCTTGACCGCCCGGCGACATCACTCGCCTGTGCCTGGCTCTGCCATCGGCGCGCACCCCACACGCGAGGCGGCCACGGCGGCCGACGGGGGATTGGGTTCCGCTCCGGTTTCGCTCCGCTCCCGCGACTCCGCTCCTGGGACTGCGCCCGCTGCCGTGGGAAGGCGCGGACATTCACGCCCCGACGCGCGCGCCATCGCACCCTCTACGACGCAACGACAAACCGCCGCGCCGGGGCGAATCAGGCCATTGGGTTGGATTCATCGTTTATTTTGCCATACTGCTGGGTTTCGCAAAGGGGCCGGTTATCGACACCCTGGGAATCGATGAAGTTTTCAAGAGGGGGACAGTGGTGATCAAGGGGTCGATTAGGAGTCTATTGCTGAAAATTAACCAGCGAATAATTAAGATATAATTACTTTATTTAATCGATTCTGAAATTACGGGCATTCATTATAAATGAATAGTTCAAACTAAATCTCACAAGCACTAATAAATGACATTATATTTGTAACGCGTCAAGCCTCACTTGATACAGTTTGTTTTGTATACATTGATTCTGTTGCCTCAATTATTTTGTATCGTATGTTATTGCATTATTTTGTATTGTGTTACTGTATTATTTGTATTTGTGTTATTTATATTTGTATTATCTTAAGCCAACTATCTGTTCCATCAGAATTTATTTGTAAGCTATTTTTAAGAACTTATTTGTGTCGTGAATATACTCCGAAATTTATAATAGGTAAATCCTGTAAACAAATTACTAATAAAATTGAAATGAATTGAAATTGATTATTCATTGTTTTCTGATACAGAGCAAATAAATTATACTATAAATTACAAATTCTTCATTCGCTCCTCTTCTTTCGTATCCATCGCTCATCCTTATTTACGATGTTTAGAAAACTGTGAAGTACTCTTGTAATATATATTTCTTGTGGCATTCCCCGCAAAATGTGGAATGACAGTAGAGAGTCTGTGCACCTTCGAACGTTACATCGCTATCGATCTTCTGTGCGTGCGCAGTTTCGCATCACTTTTGTCCATCTGCACAGAAGATCGATAGTGCTGTCAGCTGTGTCGTGCACAAACTCTCTAGTTACCAATAGGTGGCTTGTGCTCGCCTTCGCGGACCGCACTATCGATCTTCTGTGCATGCGCAGATGCACAAAAGTGATGCGAAACTTAAACTGCGCATGCGCAGAAGATCGATAGTACTTCGAGGGTGCACAAACTCTGTAATACTTACACGCAAAGATTTATGTCGAGGTACGATAAAACCGACGTATTGACTTTTCATTGAAGTTTCGTACACTGTTGTACATTACTTTTAATGTACAACAGTACACACGATTGTACATTAATTTTAATGTGCATTGTACATTAATTTTAATGTGCATTGTACATTAATTTTAATGTGCATTGTACATAATTTTAATGCGCATTGTACATTAAATGGAGATTAATGTACACGTACATTAAATTTAATGTTTAAATTAAAATCAATGTAGATTTAATGTACGACTACTAACTTAACTTGTCTACATTAAATTTATTTGTACACTTACATTAAACTTAATGTACACGTACATTAAGTTGTACATGTACATTAAATTTAATGTGCGTACATGATAATTACTTTAAGGTACTTTCCATTAAAAGTAATGCACAAATTTCTGAGAGTGTATACCAATGTACGGGGATCTCGTGCGTCATGGAGAGCTCCAGCGGAAGCGGCGAGTCGACCGCGATGGAGTGAGCGACAAGCGCGCCCCGACGCGTCGGCCGCTGACAGCCTCCCGACCGCGTCCTCCGCGCGGCCAAATGGCGCTTTAATGGTGCGCCTCTGTGCTCCGCATGAATTAGCGTCCGCGAAAAACACGACGCCGCCGCTTACGTAGATGGCCCTCTGCGGGCTGGAGTCTGGCAAATGAGTGTGTATTCAGCGGAGCCGAGGAGGGAGGTATTGATTAATAGCGTTCGCAACCTCTGAGATTTGACGAGTCCGCGATTTTGGGTATAGCCAGGTTCTTGGAAGATCGTTTGAACTCTAATGACGAAAAAAAGGAAAAAAAATTAATGGAATGAAAATTAAAAATTCTCTGTTATTCATTTACTGGCCCCGTGCAGTCTAAAAGTGTTTTCGTTTCACTTCTTGGGTCTGTTGAACGTGAACCAGAAACTGTCTCCTGTAGGTCGTACGTACTCAATATATCACACGAAGAAATCGATACATGTACTCCTCAAGAAGTACTCCTCAATTTCCTATTTTTTGTAGAGGCACTCCACATTTGTAATTCATGTCTCGTTCCTTTTTATTGATTCAGTCCTAATTTTAAGAAAAACATAAAAACATGAAAGAGAACAGGAAGAAAAAAGATAAGCTGAAAGGAAAAATAAAGAGGGAGATCTAGAAGGAGCAAGAAAAGTTCAAGATGAGAAGAAAAGAGGTAAGGAAAAGGAGTAAGAGAATAACCAGAAGGAAAAGAAGAAAGAGCCTTAGAAGAAGAAAGAAAACGAGAATGAAGAGAGGAGAACGAGAAGGAATAGACGTCTGCACAGCTGCCAAGCAAGAGAGAGAGCGCTCCCAATAGTCCCAGAGGAGAGGCAACCCCGGGGCCAAATCGTTATGCAGATGTGGCGGTAGCGACGGCCTAATGCGCGGCTGGCAGCCCCCCCCCCTGTAGGCCGTGTGTTACGAAGGCCTGCCCCTCCCCTCTAGGGCTGCTCGTCGAACTCAGGGCCCCGGGGCGGCGGCGGCGCCTGCGCAGCCACCGTGACCGCTCGCCGCCCCCGGGGCCACCCTGGGGCACACCTCGAGAATAAGGCAACGACCGGGCCTCCCGCTCGTGACCACGGGTGGGACAGGAGCCGCTCGTCTGTGTGAGAACAACTGGATAGACCTCCACATGGTGCTCAATTGGATGGAATTTTACCCTTTGAAAACATACAGAAATGTATGTCATAAGTAGGGGGCGGATTTTGATGACCTCAAACATCGCCAAAAACGATCAATAAAATGCTATTAAAATGCTCTACAAATGCCTTAAAACCAAAGAAAAATGTAAAATATCTTATGAAAACCAGTTCGGATGAACAACTCAAGCTGTCGGATACGTTACTGATGTAATCGAAGCTTCTTCCATTCGTTCGAGTTAACTTCACTTGAAACTTTTTAGTTTGGGTTATTCTTTACCAGGAAATCTGTCTTTAGAGTTATCCTGAAATCGGCCGAACCGGTAATGGCGCGGACATACGTCACAAGAATTACATCACAACGGCTGACAAAACAATTTCTGAGCAAACAAATTGAAGAGGCTGCTGAGTAATTCTGTGAACAATATTTGTAGGGTCTCATAAATATTATTTGAAGTATCATTAAAAATTACATTAAAATCGATTAAATCAGCAAAAACAATGCATTAAAAATGACGTAAGAGGCAAAAATGACTTATTAGCCGAAATCGACAAAAAATTCAAAATAATGAGTAAAAAATGGGTCAATTCCTTTTGTCTTAACATAAAATGAATTTCTATACTAAACGGCATTGTTCGAAAGTGAAAAGAAAAAACGACATTTCATTAAAATCCGCGCCCCTACTCGTAAGCATTCATCCTACTAAATACAATTTTGTAAGGAAAAAAATCGTTGCTGTCGAGACCAAATCTCGGACACGTGCCACTTCCGAATAGGGGAGCTTACTCTCTAGGAAATTAAGACGAAAAATTCAGAACTTCGAGGTTCATTATACGAGGAAATCACCAGTAGTGCATCCAACCAGCAAAACAAATTATCACTGTGCACAGCCAGGAGACTAAACGATCCAGATATTGAAACCCGGTTTTCGTGTCCCTCTCAAGGCATAAGTAATGTTTCCTATGCTGCAATATACAAATGACATCTTTTTGGGTGTTCTGTTTCATTTTTCGAGGGAACCACCACTCCGTAGCACAGCTTTTTAGAAACGTTCGAAGTTTGGTTATAGTGTGACGCTATTTTCACATTTCAAAAATGCCGAAATGTTGAAAATGGTTTTAAAACAGTGGAATGTTTGTGTGGGTTCTACTAGATAAAAATAAACATATTCTTTAACCAATTTCCTTTACTTGACATTCTTTAAGCGTTTGACACGTTTCAGCCCCAAAATTCGTTTAGTGAAAAAAACTGGTTTACGTTTCGACGTCAGTATCGTGACAGGTTTGGTATGGAATTGAGCTTAACTTTTCCTTACAAGAAAGACTATCTAGAAATAGTAATATTGATCAATGACAGAGCCTTTCTGAAGATCAACTCAAAAGCTGGGAAAAATAACGGACCAATTTTCGCACAGGATGTTTGTCCACGGTTTTAAATGATTGGGAGAATCAAGCAAACCAGCATCGGAGACTCAAACAGTTTAAAGATTGAATACTTTGCGGCATGTAAGTATGGCAAGTAATTGCGGTAAACGTTGCGGCATGTAAGCCCACAACTGCTTTTTAAAATATGTTCCTAGTAAGGAACAGGGCAAAAATCAGGCCATTAAACCATCGACTAAAGAACTTCTGTATGATTTTCTTAAATAAACTATCTTGCTAAATAATAATAGAATATTAGTTTGAATTGACTGAGATTGCATTTAACATTACGTATTTCGCCACATTTTATACTGATTTGCGATACAATCTGTCAGATGTTGCATATTAGATCTTCTAACTGGTAAGTCAAACATTTATTATATACATTACTGTCACTACACGGCAACATAACAAAAATAGCTCAATCACGATGGGAACCTTAAGTGCTCAGCGAAAATGCTTGTTAGCCAATGATACAGGAGAGTAACATAAGGAGTTCACCGCCATCTTGGATCCACTCTCTAAGGACATGCAATCATCATTAACTGAGACGCGAGTTTCATCTCCCCGGAAGCGATAACCTGCCATGTATCATTAACAGAAGTGGTTTTCAACCGATTATCAAACTCACCTTACACATTAATCAACGTCGCCTTTTAAAGGGTTCAGCAATGTCTTCAAAACAGCACCGCCTTAACGTCTACCTTGCAAAATAACACATTTCGTACATTTGCTGTTTCCGTAGAGAAGAAATATTATTTTCAGATTTTTATTAAACGTAATAACTTCACAAAGAGAAGTGCTACTATGAACTGACCGACAGCCATTAATGCCATTCAGGAACTCGAAGTAAAAAATTGTATTACTGGATAATAGCGATACACGAATTTTCGGGAGGGTGGGGATCCTTCTGGTAAAATGGGGCTTCTATATTTCGAATCGGATCGAGTAATTGAAAATGTAAACTTTTCGAGGGTTGACGAACTTTCCCCCTTGTTTCTTGTCCAATACAGAATCGAAGTGCAATAATTACTATTTAAGATTTTAAGGGATTGGACAAATCTGTAATGGAGTTCAGTATGTTATTTGAAGATACAAAAACAATAAAATAATTTTTGACGAATTAATTTATTGGCAAGTAGAAGTAATTGTAAAAATATACCGTAACATAAATAAATAATGTTTACCGATTTCGACAGCAGGAAGTGAACTTGAATATGAAAATAATATTGGAGCATTTCAGATTGACACGAAGTGAACATTTCTTCCTCCCAGCGTAATGTTCTTCATGAACTTTAAAGATACTTGTGCTCTATCAACCAACGCGCGAAAGTCCCCTCAAGAACTGAGGAGAAAGTCGGAATTATCGCCAAAGAGGGGGGCTGTAAGGTCGGTGAAAGAACGCTTTACTAAATTTTTATAAGCCCTGTGTTTGTCCAGAACTTGTGGTACCTATAAAAGTTGGCTGATCTGGCATGAATGCCTGAAGAGCGTGAAACCTCACGCCCAGCTGAATGTCTCTTCCTCACTCCCAATAGTGGCACGTCGACAACACTTCTCTCAAGAGTAAAAAAAGAAGGAAATATCAAATATTTCGATTGGTCAAGGTTCAAGTTACTAGCTCTTATATATGTAAAGAACGTGAAGAGGAATATGAAATTCGAAGTATCTAAGAATTCATCATAGAGACGCCAGAGTTATCGAGAGTGTACTGGAGATAGAACTTCGATCACTCTAAGCCGATAACCCGAAACCTTCGATATTTCGATTTTGTCCGTTTCTCATCACCTTTCTAGTACACTTCAGACGTAGTGACATCAAAATATTCCATTACAAAATGTCTCAGCCTCCGATTCGAGGAGTTATTATTTTTATCGACATCCTTTTATTTAGTTTTTAAATAATGACATCGTGGTATTTTATCCTTCCATAAATAGCTCCACAGAACCCACCATAGCCATTCCATTAACAATAAACGCTTCAAATGTTAGTCGAAAACTGTATAACGAACGACACCTATTTCATCCCTTAAAACCAAACAAAAGGAAGCAATTCTGAAAGCGAGCGCTTCGTATTTTCCCAATGCACTGTGCCAAAGTTCAAGTACAGCAGAGAAAGCCGAAATGCACGGAGAAGGAGGGCGTGAGGAGGGAGGAGGGGAGCGGAAGAGAGCGAAAGGGAGAGAGTGGCTGTGAGAAGCGCCCTCCGCCAGGCGCCCAGCGCCGCGCGCAGGAAGCCGCCCCGCCGCGCCGCCAGGCGGCGCTCGCGCGGTTTCACTTTCCGCCCGGCGGAGCCGCGCCGCCCGCCCCGCGCGCTTCCTGCCGCGCAGTGGGCGACGGGAAGGGGCGGGCAGACGACCCCGCTCGTGGAGGGCGGTGGACCTTAGGCGGAGAGCGATGGTCAGACAATGACGCACAGAGCGCGATGGGCAGAGTGCGATGGGCAGGGGGCGATGGGCAGGGGGCGATGGGCAGGGAGCGATGGG